>CAEGAE010011811.1:0-22356 GCA_903067095.1 Girardinus metallicus | reverse complement strand
ATCTATCTATCTATCTATCTATCTATCTATCTATCTATCTATCTATCTATCTATCTATCTATCTATCTATCTATCTAATTTTCAGGCTGCACCTGTTTTCTGCTACCTCTGAAGTCTAGAGTCTAGCTGCAGATTGATGCGCTGTGTCTAAATGCTTACGGCAGCATAGATCACCTAGATCAGCGTTGGCACGCAGGCTGCATCGATCAAGTCTGGTGAAGAGGCAGTGGTGTCCCGTTCATCTCGCTCTGTTTAATCCTCTCGATCCAGCGTTGGTTTCTTCACATGTGAATGTGAGGAGAAAAAGGTGTTTCTGCACATCTGCTTTATTGTGCTTTAAGAGGTAGCTTTGTGTAGAATCTAGTAATTGAGTCTGTTTTAGTCTGAGGCATGGGAGGCAGCTGCAGGCCCCTCTAGAAGGCTGCTCTGCATTTGGTTATGTAAATGCAGCAGCTATCAATTGCCTGGAAGGTGGAGTGGTTGGTAGCACTTTTGCATTGTTGCAAGTATGTTTATGCTTGGTGTCACATTAGATTGATTGAACTCTTTCAAAGGAACATGTCATTGCATCTAATGCATGGCGCTTACAGAAATTATGTGCAAACCATTTTCTTGATGAAATTTTCCACAGAAGAAGTAAATATGAGTCATGGGTAGCATGCTAGTTGCCAGCCCATCCAAGGCTATCGCCAATGCTAACACTAGCCTATCCATGCTAACGTTAGCGTTAAGAAGATGTCAATCCAGTGGATGTCATACTGCTCACAAACCTTTCAACAGCTAATTCAAGTGTATAGTCTTTGCATTTGCCAGCATCGGCCGCTCACTTACTTCTGGTGGTTGCTTGGTTACCACTGCTGGCCTATCATTGACCAGCTCAGTAGCTGGCTTAGGAATGGATATAACTTCCTGCGACAAGCAAGTAGCCACCACTGGGTGGACGTTAATCTTCATTTTGGCGCTGAAACAGAGCCACACCTGCATGCCTGGGATCTCTCCAGATACTCCACCTTCCTCTGACCGTGCTACAATGTTACTGTTAGGTTAATAGGTTTCTTTAAATTGTGTGTTAAGTGCGTGTGAGCATGATTGTCCTGTGTGTGTTTCTGTGTGTCCTGTCCAGGGTGTATCTTGACTCTCACCCAATGATCACAGGAGATCGGAAACAGGGACGGTGCAAGAATAGACAATGGATTGATGGTATTTTGCTTTTTTGTTCGTTGCTTTTCTCCTTCTCACTGTCACCCAGTCATCACCGGAGTGTAACGCCACTGATGTCACACTCCATGGCACAACTGCACTTCCTGCAGGCCTCCTCCTCATGGCATAATTGCATCCAACAGTTTACAAGTAATTGCTTGTTATTTTCATCGTCTTTGAGTACAAATCCTCTGAGATACATAAAATACAAGCCTGCAATCTGATTATATTATAAAATATCACATTAACTCGCAACAACTGATGTGTAGACTTCAGTTTGCTGTGCCTGAAATTCGATGGCTGCTGTACTTTTTAAAATTATCTCTATCTCCAAAGTAACAGTCTTCAGGTGCGGTCGTATGTTGGTGTTTTTTGAAACGTCACCGATCTCTCTACTCCAGAGGCTAAAAATTCCTTGATTTAGTCGGAGCAAAGCAAACAGACTGTATCTTTTGCTTTCATTTTCTTCTCAGTCAACTGCACAAGGGGTTTCCAATGTGACAACAGTTGTGTGTTCACTGTATCTACTGACGTGGTTAATTTAGGCTGAAAATTAGGAGGCGCTCTCTTTCCCCAAATGACGGAAACTCACTCAAGTGTCTTCATCTGCTCGGCACTTTTCTGTTTTATTAATATATATTCAGATGCGTGCCAACAGATCTTTGCAGTCTGTTCTGCTACGCGATCCTGCCAATTGAAGCGGATTCGTTTAACATCAGCAGAACAGCGAGCCAGTGGTGATATTGCTGTACTTTAGTCATCTGGAAGGGAAGCAGATGACAGTGAATGTGTCACTGGCCGTTTAGGCGCTTTCGCAAACGGGAAAGCTATAGGAAGCATTGAGCATGGTGTGGTAAAAACGGATAAATTGAAAGGAAAATTGGATTTCATGGGCTGCCTTCTAAAGGGCCATGTTCATTTAGTGCACTGTGTGGCTGCAGGCATGTTGATTACGATAAGAGGTTCTGCTTTGGTCAGAGGGCATTAAATCAGCCAAAGCAGACTCGAAGAGTGAGCATACACGCTCAAACAACTGTTCAGAAACGCATCGGATCATGACAGTTTAACTGTGTTTACTTTACGTAACATCTGACACGTAAAAGATGTTTAATGGAGTTCCACAGAGTGCTCTCTTTCCAATCGGACCTAGAAACCGCAGATGGAAAATTTAATAATGAAGTAGGTTGTTGCGTCACGATGATTCCATGTGTCTGTGTTCTCCGTTTATTTTGCATCTGCCTGGTCACCATGTCTATAGGGCACTGCCAGGTCCAGTCAATAAAAGCTTTTGAGTACCAGCACAGTTTCCTTAAAGTTGCACATCATGCGAGTCTGAACTGGAGAAAGTGACAAAAATTCTGTGGGACTCAAAGTCCTGTCATCTTCCTGTATTATGTGTCCTACTTTTGACATGCCCCTGTTCTGAATAGAGTACAGGATTTCCCTCAGTGTATTATAAGCCTGGTGGGCCGCCAGGCTTTACTTGAGCCCCCACCAGGCTAAGCACTCCTTTTTTATTTAGGTTTTTTAAATTATTAAAATATTTTAAGACTTTATAGTCAGTGTTCAAGCATTAATCTTCCAATAACACAGAATTATCATGTCATATTTTCAAATTTCCTGTCAACTTTAAAAATGTTTAACTCAAAAACATGGCAGGCCGCTGGATGAATGACTGTCTTAGCGCCCCAACCACAGGACTTAGCAAGTTTTCTGGGGGAAACACTGGAGCATCCATATTAGGATGAGGGTTGTGGAATTCTGCTGCATTTAGGAGGGAATACTCTACATTTGCATGGTGTTGCTGTTTATTATTTTTACACTAGACACCATCTTGAAATCACTAATTTTCTGTTTCATGACAGTCCCCAAGTGGTTAATGGCTTAATGATTCAGCATGTAGGGAAAACCCGTCAATTACATTTTCAGTTTCAAGCATCTGGCATGTTGAGGTGAATTTTCATCAGCGCAAATGTATAGCACAACATGATAAACTTTCTCAGCTTTTGTGTGAAGGGACCATGAATTTAGTTGAAGTCTTGAAATATCTTAGAAATCAGCTGTCTGTCTGTCTGGACTATGGCATACATAACCATAATATTAACAACCAGGAGCTACTGCAAACATGACCTGCGCTTACAGACGAAGCCATTTAGCATGGAGATGTATCGTGATGAACTGCTTTAAGCCTCATCTCGCTGGACAAAAGACCCAGTTAATGGTGTGAATGTAGTTCAATGGGTCGAGCCTGTAGCTACATTTGTGTAACTGTGTCACTGTGTTCTGTGGTGCATTGTGACCTTGCTTAGCATCCGCCCAGTCACCCATCCCTCTGTCGATTGTCAGGCATCAAAAGAACTCACTGTGACCCACAATGCCATTGTGGTTGCCAAGCAATCAAGCAGCAGGAAAAACACGGCAGGGAACGTTTTTTTTACGACGTCCTGTATTAACGTCCTCCCGCCTCCCCCTTGAAATTTGAACGTTTCCGTTGAGCCAAAAATGATCAACAACAAGGCTTTATTCAGTGGCAACCGTTGTTGCAGCCAAGAAGGGCTGCACTGGTTGAACACAGAAAGCAGTTTTGACTCTATTAGGCGTCTTCGGCATGTATGTGTAATAATACGGACAAAAGATCCAGATGATTGGGACCCCCGTCGTGCAGTGTTTGGTTCCTGCTGTGCTGGCTGTGTGCTAAATGCTTTCAGGCCCTCAGGGTTACTAAGTCAACACAAAAAGCTGTCTCACCCTACCTCATTTCCAAAGTGGTGCTAAATTGAGAAGATTTAGAAAAATCTGCAAGTTCTTATTGAGTTTTCAACCCACAGATGTCCCGCTCACCTACTTCCTCTGTAAAAGGTTCATACATGACTTACCCGCAGTGCTGACGAGCCTGATGAATTATTGAGCCAATGGTGAAGCCCTTATGAATTATCCAACTGTGTGTGCGGGGTTGCATACTTCTCGTGTTGATCCTGCGTGTTCGTACCGCCGGGACGTGGGTCCAGTAACGGGAATAGATTGACTTGTAGAGCTGACAAACATGCTAAAAAAAGATCCAGTCTGGGTTCTGGTTTCTTTCGCAGAAAATCTGATTTAGATTTCAAAACAGAAAAACAATTTTGCTTGAACTTCTTTCTTTTCATCGGTAGAGACGTTACCTTACCGCGGAACGTTACAGGTGTAAAATACGTTATACCCAGAATAACGAACCGATTTTCCGATCTGGAGTAACTTCCAGCTTTGCTGTTTTTAATTGTTGTTGCATTGCCTGAACTGATTGTCAGGTTGTACTCTTTATATCACTTTGCTAGAATTTTCTTTCTGTAATAAACCCACCACAGCTATCCTGTATATAAATTCAGTGGGTGAAGTGAGTAGAAGTTTGGGAAGATAAATTTCAGCAAATTAAGAGTTCAAATAACTTGACTTAAAACAAACTGTAGGGATTTATTCAATTTGAACTTATATTGTCATTGTCTTCACATGTTTCTGGCATTCATCGTGTTACAAACAGAAACCTTTATGGTTGTAAATGTCAAACAGCTGCTTTTACTCAGATGCCCCTAAATGAAATCCAGTCGCCTGTAAAGAGCAATGAGACAGACCAAACGCAATGAGGACGGTTCACTCGTCAAATGGGACCAAAATAAACGTAAAACGCTATTTGTGGTGGAAAGCTAAAACCCTGAATGCACCATACCCACTGTGAAAAGAGGTAGTGGCCATATCATGCTGTGGGGATCCTAAATGTTTGCCATAATATTACGATCGATTAGGGCTCACAATAAACTAATGTTAATATTGTAGCTACTTATATAATCGATCTGATGTTGGTTTGATAAGAAGATTAGGAAACCCAAACAACTAAACAAATTAGAGATGCAAAACGTTCTTGTAAAAATGTTTGTGCTTTTTTCCTTTGAGAAATTAATATCACAATTTTAAAAATTCCCCAACTTTATTTAGAACATCCGGTCAATTGTCCAAAACAGTAAAAGGAAGAACACCAATATAGGAATAAAGATTTATTGATGATGATCAAATCCAGTAAAACCAGCATTAAGGATTTTGAATTTGGCACCTTACCATTTCAGAAAAGCTTTATCCGCATCCTTGAACTGCTGACAGCATGCGGCTGTTTTTGCAACCCGAGCTGCATGTGCGGCCCCTCGGGTACGCCGGGTCATTACTGCTTCCGACTGGTCATTAATTAATGGGAAAATGGATTTCGGCATGGCTACCGTGGCTGTAATTACACGCCGTATATTTTGCGTGCTTCACCATAAATACACACAACTACGTCCGTCCTGTGATTTATCCCCTCTGAAGTCAGATCATTGATCGTCTGGTGAGCGACGGAGCCGCTAACCATCGAAGAAAGACTTTACAAGCCTGATAGCTGTGTTTCTGTTGAGAGGGGGAAAGCAGCCTTGAAATGCAGAACAGCGGGCGCTCATAGGGAGAACACGCCCCCGACGGTGAAGGAGCCGCGTCGGAGGCTGGAAAACTCTCCGGCTTTCATGTTTGATGCAGGAATCCGATTAAAATAACCACGGGGAAAGTGTGTAGATGTGAGAAATTTTACAACACGGTGGCGTTCAGTGTGAATTTCCTCAGATGGCTTCCTTGAACTATTCGCTTTGTTCATTTGCGACTCAATTTGTGCTCTTACAAAAACATACCATTCATATTTTGGCTGAACGCCATTGATAGATTAGCCTTGAGTGTTAGCAAACAGCAAGCACTCGTAATATTGCATTGTTAAACCTCACTGCAGCCAGGGAGAAATGCTGACAATACAGCCAACCCTCCTGCTTTTTATGGCACAGCTACATGATATGTATGCATTAAGTTTGCCTGTAAATAGTCGTCAATCTGCCTGCATATTTTTTCGCACCAGAGTTGAAGAGTTGATTAGACTGAAAACATATTGCTGTGTTTGCATATTAATGAGAAAGCTGGATTGCATTGAGACGCGAGCAGGCTACTGACACCGACTTGGATTTATGCGAAAACAAGTGATGCTCCACACAGATTCACCACCGATCCATTAATATTTCAGAGTGTGTGATAAATTGATTAGCTTCTGTCATTTAAGGTGTCACTCACGCGGTCCTGTTCTTCACATTATGAAGCGTCCGAATCAATAACACGAAGAAGGATGTGGTGTCTGCTGCGAAGTTGATGTTGCAACAGTTTGCACAGTATTAATATGCATAATACGCAATAGGTGCTTCCAAGAAATATTGTCCCGTTTTAAATTTTTTTCTATTTTTGTGACGCTATAAAGTTTCCGATCATAAAACAAAATGTGTTTTTTCTTTACTTAACCTTTTATAGTTTTAAAATGTGTTTTTTTCTAGAGTTCCCTTGATCACAAAGACATAACCCGACTAAAAAATGTTCTTCAGTCGTTCAAATTATTTAAAGTTGATTATACTTTGTTGATCCCCAAGGGGAAATTGCTTATGCGTTGACAAACTACTCCATCTAAGGTTTAAAATATTAATAATACAAATATAGCCATAAGATTAACATATATAAATATAAACATAAAAATAAATATGAATATAAAACAACCATTATTTGTTGTTTTTTTATTTGTGAGGGAAAAACAACTTTCCAGACACACCTAGCCCTTTAAGAAAATATAATCACCCTCTCTTTTGTCAAATCTTTTTTCTTTTTGTTCAGTTTGACAAGTGTGATTCAGGCTTGATTACTGATGCACCCGAATCAAGAAACCGCTTAAAGAGGACCTGTCTGACAACATGAAGTAGGCTAAAACGTCTGATGCAGCAACAACTCATAGTCCTGTCAAATAAAACACAAGTTACTGACATGTATCAGCAGAAAAAGGAGAAAACTTTTCCATTTTATCTTTAAAATTTATAGAGAGAAAGGTGAATGAATCATCCAAGATGCCATAAAATAAGCCAGAGGAACATCTACAGCACTACAGAGCTGTCTTGCCTTAATTAAGGCTAGTCTTCAGGATTCAATAATAAAAAAGAGATTGAGCAACGTGGCTTTAGTAGTAGAGTTTTAAGACAGAAATCACACATTTGCCAAAAAAAATTCTTGATTATCCATGAGACCTTTGGAAAAGTCAAGGTTTTGGAGTGGCCTAGTCAAACTTTAGGAATCCCAAGATTCTGTGGCATGACCTAAATCCTGCTCAGAAACTTTGCAAAGTGCGTCTTCTAAGTCGATTCATTGTTGAAGACTTTCCACAGCAGACATGGAAAATACTAATTTCCAGGGAACAGAAACAGTCAGTGGTCTGCAGTTGTTGCCACCCAGGTTGGCACAAGTAGTTATTACATTTAATAACAGGCAATTATTTTTCTACAAAGAGCCAGGTTAGTTTAGATACTTGTTTCTTTTCTTAAGAGATCAAATAATTCAAAAACAATGTTTTGTATTTATTCTGTTTCGTCCTTGACTGTTTGACGATCTGAAACATTTAAGCATGGAAAAAAAATGTAACGGAGCAGTTACTTTTTATTTTGATATTTTTTTTTAGCAGAGCTATGTTTATATTGTTTGAACAAAATGCATACATGATTACAGGCTTCCCAGGACCCCACCATTCATTGCTTTCTGATCCATTTCCTTTGCCTCTTAAAACGGGGACAAATTGCATGCTGCATGGGGCTGAAGGGAGGAGGATAATTAATGCTCTGACGCAGAGAACGCTCCACATGATGGATGCAAAATAACTGCGGCACTGTTTTATTTCTGTCATCTGCTGCCAGACGTAAGCCTGTTATTGGGATTTACCAGGTGAAACTGTGTTGTCCAGTCGGCTCCTTTGTTGGAAGAAATCCTGACTTCTTGTTATAAACTGAAAACAGGACTAGGACCAGATATCTGGGGATCCATTAAAGATTTAGGGCGCGCACTGACTACTGCATGAATAAATGCGCCAATTGACTTTTATCAGCAAATATCAATTCCTGCTGTTCTTTCAGGTCTTTGCAGTTGATTCTGATTTTCTTTCCGTCACTGCGTCACCTAGAGACCTACTTGTGTTAACTTTATTTCAACAAAGAAATTGTTAAAGACAGAAACTGAAAGAAATGTTGGAAATAGTAACATAAATAAATAAATTTAATTCAGAGTGTGTGTTAGTGCAGTGTGTGTTTTGAGGCAGAGCTGGGTGTCTAGACGGCCAAAGATTTGGTTGAGCTGTCACATTTCCTTAAAGGCAAATCCTCAGTTTCAGGAGGTTAAGTTACTTCATCATGTTCACAACCATCTAATGTTGTAACTTGTACAATAATGTTAAAGTTCCTGAACTTTAGCCATTCAAAGTTTTATAAACAGCGATAAATAGGTGGATAAGACGACACGTAAACTGGTGAAGTCACTGTTTGCTATTTGTAAAAGCTTATATTTTATTTGTGAGAAAATAATGACTGTAATCTTTTAAAACTGAATCAATGCTCCATAAGTCAAATAATAATTGCCGACTTCTGCTTTGATTTAAATATTTTAAACGTTCATAGTATTTCAAAATGTTTAATTTCAACATGTAACAGTACTGAAATCAGTACGGCGGATGGAAATTACTATAAACTGGCTGATTAACTGAGTTAGGGTAAAGGTCACTGGCTTCAACCCTGTTCCAAATTTCTAAGGACCTGAAATGTTTAGAAACAGACGATTTTACACAAATGGACAATATAATTGCCTTGTTTAAGCCAGTCGAGTAGCAGTGCACAGCAACAGGTGGGGGAGGGGCAGCGCTGTGCTACTATATGCTCCATAAAGCTAGGTGAAACTTGTAATTTCTCATTAAATATTTAAACTGTATGTGTGATATGTTAACGGTGGGCAAATTTAAATATTTGTAATGTAATAGTCATAATAATAATAATACAATATTTGCTGTTTTTAGTCAGTTAAAAGTCATTGAGATATTGAGAAGATATGCTTACATGCTGCAAAAAAAAAAAAAGTTTACTTTTCAAAGGTGCTGATAGACTAAGATTGGTAATATTTTGCCCCAGTCTAATATGTGATGAATCACGCAGCTCATCTTGGTCACGTTCCTCTGGTGTCTCTCGGTTTTAGCCTGGGATACATTCCTGCAGCAGGTTGCAATTCACCGGGTCAAAATGCTTTTTTTTTTCTCGCTCCGCAAATCAGTTTTGCGTTTGGACTCCACTGGACACGGCGTGAAGCTCTGCGTGCGACCCGGGTCGTCATCTGATGCTCTGCCTGATGGAAGTTTGAAAAGTAAATGCAGGATTAGGGGATTATGCCAAAGTGTTGAAACATGGCCAGGATCATGACACAGCAGCACCTGCCCTGCGCCGGGGCTCAGCTGAAAAGCAACTTGACTGGGAGATCCGCTTCCCTGTCTCCATGCCTACGGAGAGGGGCTGTTCGTGTTTTGCCGGAGCATGCTCAGTTTGGCTCGCTTCCCCCTAACAATAGCCAGCGAGAGGGCTCGCACTAACACACACACACACACCCCCACCCACACACACACACACACGGGTGCTCTCTCTCTCTCTCTCTCTCTCTCTCTCAGAGTCTAGCCCGGCTCGCAGTGGGAGCGAGACGGAGAGGAGAGGCTGCACCCTGTCGGGGCTGCCGGGCTGCTGAGCTCACGGCACAATCCAGCCCACAAAAACACACTAAACAAAGGTAGGCACCCAGACCTGCTCACGTTCAGCTGCATTTGCTTCTGTTTAATCGCCTTTCCTGAAGAGTTTGTAGTTTCCTTTGCTGTAGAGTAGAGAAGAGGCTGAAGATGAGGAGGAAGGGACCATGTGGTCTGCTTTGTGAGTGACAGGGCTGCACTTTTTTCTTTTTCTCCGTCCAAGCTTGTGAAGAATCTCTCCCGCACAGCGAGGCAATGAAATTTCATGAGCGTAGTCTGCAGTTTGAGCGTTTCTTCATCTCAAACAGAGGTGTAGTAGTTGACAAAGCAGAGGGGTCGCTGAATTATTCATGCCGCCTTGTATGGAGTGAAGTCGGAGGATGACAGCAGGTGTAACGCGATGCTTTGCATGGACGCAGATAGTTGCTTTAGCCTCTTTTCATACTGCTGGCCCATTTTACAACCATCACTTTGCTTATTCGCGATGTGTGTCTCACATTTCTGGAGCCTCTTGACTTGGATGATCCAATGGAAAAAGCAAAAGGGAGCTAAACAAAGATTTGAAAATCAAAATGATACCTGATCTTCAAGCAGAAGAAATGTGAGGAGCCGGTTGTTTCTCCTTGCTGACTGTTTCAAATTATCTGTGTGTGTGTTGTCTGTCGGCGTGCGTGTGTGTGTGTGTGTATGCGAGTGAGCTGCTGGTCAGACTGAAAGGTATCTCCAGCATTATCATGTAGTCTCGCCCTATTTCTCTCTGAGAAATTCACTCGCTCCCTCTCTCACTCACGCTAAAAGATTCAGCAGCCACTTCCCACAAGATTAATTATTGTGGCTGATGAATTCCTGCTTGGTCGATAGAGTATTCCTCTGCAGCCGGCCCCTTGTGTCTGCGCCTGTGTGTGCGCTGCCGGCTGATCCGGGAGCAGCACGAATATGAAACGGCCTCGTATTGTAATCGAGAAGTGAGAGGCTGGATGGAGTAGTTGGATTAACACAGCGATGTCCAAAACTTTTTTGGCGTGGGGGCCTAAAAAATGTCAAGTCGGGAGCACTCTGTGGGCCGCAACATTCTTTGTACTTTTCTTCTTAATTATTATCGCAAAAGCTATTTTATTTCTTGATTTTTACCCTCTAAATAAACGACAATCTAAGCACACAATGAGGTAAGATTTCAATGAGGTAAGCACTGAGTAAATCAATTAAGATTTAAAACTGAAACAGGATCCTGCAGGTTGCCAAATAAATAAATAATAATAATAATAATAATAATAAAACAGCTAATCATGTTGCACATTTGTCATCTTTTTCTGGATTTGTTTGTGTCATTTTAGCAACAAGAACTAAATGTGGCTCACTCTCGCTTTAGTTTGACAAATTTATGAAATGGGCGTGCCCAAGTCTGCGTTTTAGGAAAAAGCCTCTGGATGTTTGTGGTCCCTACTGCATATACATTTAATTAAAAGCAAAAACCTGGATGAATACTTTGTGTTGCAAAGTATTCATCAAGGCATCAGTGAAAATTTCACCCCAGCATTGTTTTTTTTAAAACGATTATCTGCATGAACTGCCTGAACTTGCAAACCAAATTTAGGCTGTTTTTGAACTGTGATCAATGGCCACCCAGAATCCTTCCAAGGACGGCAAATGGCCCCTGTACCACACCTTGGACAAACAATTGGAAAACTTAAAGGTGAATTTGAGCTTCTTTAAGTCCTACTGGTAATGCTAAGTGATCGTACTACTAAGTGGAGCATACAGGTTGTCTATCGGGTGCAGATGAAGGCAGAAACTATCCAGTAAAAGGAAAATTAGAGTTATGATCCCTTTCTCATACAGGAAATCAGCTCTTTCTGCTTAATTTCTCCACAGGGTTTCAGCACTTTGAGGGGAGGTTTGGGGATTGTGAAGGTTCTGCTCATCATTCATCAGATGAGCTGAAGCGGTACATGATGTTGTATTAACCAGAAAACAAACAGATGCTAGCTGTTGTTGCAATAGCTGCTACTAGGAGTACAAGCGGGTAGGATTGTCTTTCTCTCCGTTTTATGCATAGAAGCACTAAAGGAGCATTTTCACAGTTCTCAAAACTATTTGTTGCACCTGTTTGCAGTGCATGAGATGTCCTAATAATTAGCATATACGACACTTTTCATAACTGTTTAAAAGCTTGACGGCAAAACCAGCATCAGAACTGCTGGCCAAGCTTTGATTTTCCAACTTAGACGTGATTTCAGGAGAGTTTGTTGTTATTTCTGGTATTTAGGTAAAATCCCACTACTGTTGGTAGGTTTCCGGTCCAAATAGTTGTCGTATCTTTAATGCGCCGGCATAAATACTAAATGGACTGAATATATAAATAATTTTTTTAGTCATACTAGCCACTGAAAGCACTTTACACCACAGCCAAATTCACACACACTTATACACGGGTCGCTAGGCAACTTGGGGTTAAGTACTTTGGGGCACATCGACGATCAGGTAGAGGCTGGAATTGAACCTACAATTGAAAGAAATAGATTAGTATTAACACTGACTTTATTAAAATTGAAAACATGAAGACTAAGCATGGCTAAAGCAGTGCTAGGCTAAAGATTGCGTCAGAACTATTGTAGCTTTTGTTTTCTTCAGCTTACCGTTTCATCTCATGGGTTCTCTTCTTCAGCTCACATTTAAAGTTTAATGGAAATAGTGAGGATGAAGAGAGTTTCATGTGAAAAGTGTGCATCTCTTATCGATGTCGATGTCCATTCTGCACATATTCACCACTATAGGAAGTCTTTAAAAATATCCACTCTGGAGTTTTTTTTTTTTTAATCCAAATACCACATTTACATGCGGACGTAAGGTTCAGACGCATATAAACAGGGTTTCCCTCAGTGTATTATGAGCCTGGCGGGCCACCAGGCTAAGCATTGCTTATTTATTCAAGTCTTTTTTAAATATTTGCATTTTTTAAGACTTTATAGTTGGTGTTCAGGTGCTAATTTTGCAATCTTTCAATAACACATAATCATCAAGTGATATTTTCAAATTTCCTGTCAACTTTAAACATTTTTTTAACTCAAAAACCCGACGGGCCGCTGGATGAATGACTGCCATAGCACCCAACCACCGGACTTAGCAATTTTTCTGGGGGAAACCTTGTATGAAATCCTCTGTTGCAAACTATCAGACAAGACCACATTTTTTTCTTGTCACAAATGGATTACGTACACATTTCAAAATATCTGTTAGAAATTATAGGTTTCATTAGTCAATATATTGCAGTTTTTTCACATATCAAATACAACAAAGACTTATAAAATGTTAAAAAATTACTTTAAAGAATTTCTGTTCTGTGTAGAAACATCCGGTCAAGATCGAAGGAACAACTAGTCTGTGTTTATCCTAAGTGAAGAGGCCAAGCAGGTTATCTACTGCTGGTCACACATTAACAGCTTCTGACCTTCTAACAGAACTTCACTTCAAAAATCCCGAACCATTCCCTCAAGAAAACCAAACAGATCTTTATCGTCGTCTGCCGAGCCGATGAGTCACCAGACATGCTGTCTGGCTAAAACTGGAGGAGATCCACCAATGCGACACTCACCAAACCAGATGAAATATGAAACAGACAAAATAAAAAGACAAGAGCCCCGGACACATGCAGCGACAGAAAAGGAGTAGATAATGGAGAGTTGTGGAGTGATGGATGGCAGACTCAGAGTGAGAGAGAGCGACAGAGAAAGGCACGGACGAGAGGCACTCTCTCACCCAGCGTGATATTGGAAAATAAATTGAGTTGACATGAGCAGGTTTGCATAGAGATATTGACGCCGCGGAGCGGGAAGTGAGAGGTTCGGACTCGGGGATTAGGAGGTTCACGCGAGGCTAATCATCTCCGTTAGGGCGACCAAAAGGCTTCCTGGGGAAGGTAATTAGCAATTTCCATCTGCCATTGATGAAAAGATAAAACGCTGGAGTGAAACTCGAAAGCCGTTTTATTAAACGTTTGACTCCTTCAGTCAAAATGGTTATTCCTGTAGCAGTTAGTGCAGCGTATGATGTCAAGTTTGATTGTCAGAGCTGGGAGTACGGGAGCTTGGAGGAGCTGTAGTGACACCGTTGTGCCTCATTCTGCTCTCTTCTCCACCACGCTTTTTTTTTTTGAGAGTTTGAAGTTATACAGGCTTCTATTTACGGCTTTAAATGGGATGCTGCTGTACTCTCAGGAGGCTTCTACTTCCTGGTCCTAGATAAAACAAAGCAAATAAGATCCGGTATTTTTTTACTTTTTTTTTTTTTTTTACATCAAACACACTCCAAAATGCTGAACTTATTTATTGTCTTTTTTTTTTGCCCTTTTTCCACCAGCGAAAGCTTCACCGTCATGAAGCTTTTGGGTTCACAGTCAGCACCAATTGTTTGTCAGGCCAGAGGAAGCAGGCCGGGGCTGGATACATGTTTTTTGTTTGTTTTTTTTCCCCAAATGAAAGAGGCTCCAGTGCTCCACTGCTGCTTCTGCTTGCTTAGCCCCATCTCTTTGTGTTTTGATGGCCACAGGCGTAAACGCCAGCACAGTAAAATGGGTGCCGTCTTGGTACCAGGTCTTCTCTGGGACAGAGGAGAGAAACTCTTTCATCAAGACCTTCAGGCACCAAGTCAAAATGTTATCAGCAGCATTTTTGAAAGCTTCCTACTATTCCCTCATAAAAGGAATCCAGAGTTTGATTGTGAATAAGTAGTCAGTGAATTGGTGTACAATTTTTACCACTTATTTTAATGGAGATCAGTTCTACACACAGACCTTCTTTCTTAGTCACTGTTTTTATGTTACAATGGACTTACAGCTGAATTGGAGGTGACACTTTATTTGACAGGATGCACATAAGACTGACATGACACTGTCATGAACTCGAAGGAGTCTTTATGAATGTTTACAACTGTTGTCATGAAGTGTCATTTGGTAAATAGTGACGCGGTTTCTTGCTTGTTAGTCACGTCCTTGTAAACTCTACTGATGGCCGATCAATGCCTCGCCTTCCCTTTCCATTCCCTGTCCCTTCCCCCTCATACTGCTAATCATCTTGCCCCTTCTGTTCCCCTTTTCAAGACATTTGTTTTCCTTTCTGCATGTCTCATTTAATAACCACTCCTTTTCCCACCATAAAATCACAGGTTTATCCTTGACTGGTCAAGGAGAAACAAACGAGGGGGTTCTCTCCCCTCCTCCTTTGCGCTGCCCGTCCATACAGAAAGCCCGAGTCGTGTGATGACATCCAGAAGGGCTTCAGCAGATACAGATCCTTGTAGATGCCTGCAGGAGCCAGCCGGTCGATACCAAGGCCTTGATGTATCTCTGATGGCTCCTTGTTAGCGCTGGCGATGTTGCCGACATGAAAGCCTTTTGGAAAACCTTGACACCGCCTCTGGAAGGTCATGGTTTGCTATCGATTCAGAGGAACCGGGCCATCGTTGGAACATATGGTTGATTTTTAAAGTGGCTATTTTTGTTCTATAGACTCTGACACACACTTTTTGTTTCCGCTAACTCTACCAGAATCATATTACGTCTCATGTTTCTGCGTCATTAGTCAGAAAAGCAATAAGGTATCATATCAGATTATAAGAGGAAAAAGCTCAATTAACAGAAGTTTCAGATGGTTTCATTCATTAGTCCGTCATTGATATTAAAGCCGTTATTTTTCCTCCAGTGCTGCTGCAGCCACAACCAAACCGAATATCTCTGCAGATAATAAAACGTAGCTTTTACTGTGCCCAATTTCAAACACGTTGGTTATAACTGCTTCTCTTAATTGCCAATCCAACTTGTTTCTGACACAGAAACAGCGTTTCTGAATGCTTAGCCAGTTTGGACATTAAAAAGCTCTAATTGACCTGGAAAGTTTGTCATCCTCCCGCTCTGAGGCAACTGACTCGGCTCCTAACATTTATTTGCTTCTCCTTCTCTATCAGGTCTCTCATGTTTTGCATATTTATAGAAGCAAATTCCCTGTAAAGCTGCTGGTGCTCACATATGTCTGTAAAACGGGTTGTTAATACCGTAGGTAATCCACGGCTGCTGTAAAAAATACTCAAACAATGCTGCTGGGCTTTATTAAAACCGGGATTTACAGCAGCATCATCATCATCTGACGAAACTAAAGTCCACTTACCTCAAAAACATGGTCAGTGACAGCAATTCAAGAATATTTTACACGTACACTGACCATTTACTGCACATATGATGATAAAAAGCTCATTTCATGGGATGCTAAATTATTATTGAGAAGTTTAAAAAACAAACCTAGGTTTACAGAAGAAAGCATCTACTAAAACTCTTATTTTTTTACAGTTTTTGTCAAATACTGCTGGACATGTAAGGTAAAAAAAATAAGGCTCTTTGATCAACAAATTGCTTTCCTGTGACCTGTGATACAGCACAGTTAGATTATATTATGTACCTGCGGTCCCAAAGTAATTTTCTTTGAGCCCCTGTAAAAAGATCTGATTATCATGTTTAGATGTAATTTCACACTCGGCACATTTAGATTGTTTTCATTTCAGGATCCAATCAGAGAATAAAACCCTGATGCACTGAAGAGAGGGCTGAGAAAAAGTACTCAGTTAAAATAACCCACTCATGTTTTCTTTGTTTTTTTCCCCTCTCCCAGTGGTGAGTCAAATATTGGTTAATTCATCCCTGGATAAGATACTTTTTAACAGGAAACAACTGAATTTCCCATTATAAATAGTGCAAACATAGCTAGCATTAGCTTCTGCTGGCTAGCAAGTAAAATCCTAATATTACTCAAGAGAACAATCCCATTGTTTGGTGTACAATAAAAATCATTATGGTCAATATTATTTTCCACCATAATTTTACCGCCTCATTTATTATTTCCTCCCAGGTAAAAGTTAAAGGGCCGTCGTTGTCTTAAGTTTAAAATAACCCAGTGGGGTTATTTTGCTAATTCAGTCGTGGGTCAATTTAACATGACAGATTATGAGTTTGGCCCAGCATGGTAGGTACAAATCTTACTGAAAATCAGGTTTAATCAGGCTTTATACATTCATCGTTTCATTTGTGAAATGTTATTTTGCTCCCAGAGTGAAGCAGTTGTTCTGTTCTTGATGCGTTTTCTTGCCAAAAGCTTTACCTAACATAGAATAAAGTCCAATAAATTAGAATATCGTTGAAAAGTTCACTTATTTCAGTAACTCGGTTCATAAAATTAAACATACATATGTTAATTGCACATGGACGGATGCTTTCAAGCCATTATTTCTGTTAGTTATGATGATTTCAGATAATGAAAACAAGATAAAAAAAAAAAATCGGATCAGACCAGGAATAAAATAATTTCATTACAGAAGTGTTTATCTTTTCAAAACCTTTTCAGGTTTACTTTTAAGCCGCTAAACGAGCCTCATTGGAAGGTATACTCTAATTTATTGAATGAGTCTACATCCCGAGCCCTGTGCGGGCTACAGTCTCTTTCATGTTACCCCAGATCCCATTAATATAACTGTGTTGTCCTCCACTTACATTTTTATCTCTCACTCCTTCGAAATAGTTTTCTCACTTTCCAAGGTCAGCATAATGGAAACAGAAAGCATTTTGTTCCTTTATTTTTTTTTTTTTCCCCCCCAAGACGTCCTACTGAGTTTATCCTTTCTTATCTGATGTGCTGCTTAAGGAGACAAAATGGGCTTTAATAAGCTACATGAGTGATTTTACTTTCCCGTTTCTTTCTTTCTTCTATAATCAGCATCATCTCTGTTTTTCTTCTGGCTGTAGTCACCTTCAGCCCATCCTCTCATCCTCCTGTCTCCATTCATTCCCAGTGATGAGGTGACTCACGCAGCCATCTGCTGCCCAGCAGATCTACCGCTGCCTCATGACCCTCGTTCCGTGTATCAACACCGCTCCTGGGGAGACACTGATATCCATACCGGCTCTATATCTTACCCTGAAATGCCTTCCTCTCCCCTCCTCCTTCTCCTCCTCATGCGTGGCTCTCATCAGATTTTCCCTTTTTATTCCCCTTCCTCCTCCTAAGTTGAATTCATGTCTCCGAGTGCTGTTTTACTTCATTTCACCTGATGCTGTGTTTTTTTGTTTTGTTTTTTTTCGCTGTCCTCGTCTGCCTCTACATATTTTGGCCCCCGGGAGACAGATTGTAGGAATGAGGTCAGACCGTGTGTGTGCCAGGCTGTGTGGGAGCATATGGAGATGAGTCTCATCTCCATATGGGGATGTTGTGCGGATGTTTTTTGTTTGCTGATGTCATTGCGATTCTCTGACGAAACAACGTCGGACACAGGACACACACTGTGGGAGCAGGTCTGAGAGTACGAAGGTGTGTTTTTACTAAACCTGACTGTCGTGCTGTTAAAAATTATAATCAACTTTTTTCAAGTTTTTGGTGGTAATGTTTATTACAGCTTTTATTGAACTATATTACATTTGACATTTTCCAAATATAAAATACACACATTTATCTTAATGGATGCCACTTACTTGCTTCTGTCACGATATGCGGTTGGACGAGGTGAGGCAGACGCAGCAGACCCTGGTTGTAGGGATTGAAATGACGATTCTAACAATAATGATGTCAGAAATACAAAGTCCAAAAATCCAGGCTGCCCAGAATGAGCAGAAGGCTAAAAGCTCGAAACTGGTAGCAACTGGTAACCAAAAAGACATCTGACAACAGATTTGACAAGACGAGGACTCAACAAAGAACAAGGAACACAGGTGGGTTTAAATACACAGGGAGACAATCAGGGAAAACAAAGAACAGGTGTTGCTAATCAAGGGGTAGACGGGACAACACAGAGAAAAACTCAAATCCTCACAGTTACTGTAGAAGCTAAAGTCAATGGTCTTCGTTATCTCTGCTTTTGGGTGTACAGTCAATTAGTGCCAGCGAAAATAAATAGCACTTCTGGACTAGCAGCTTTACAAACACTAGCTGGTAGCATGAAGTAGCCTAGCTGTTTCAACCTCACAAATTGCATTTGTTTTGAATATTTTAGGTATACTCCACACAAAAAAATGCTAATAGGCAATTTTAATGCAAATACCTTGGAGTTACATTCGACCGAAAAATCTGTAAATAATCAAATCAAATTCAAATCCAATTTTATTTGTATAGCACATTTCAGCAGCAGGGCATTTCAAAGTGTTTTACATCATAACAAACACAGAAACACAAAGTCATGCAACATAGAATCAACAATCAAAACATTACATTAAGTCAAGTGCCACTGTTAAATTCGTAATTGATTACGTTTCAAATACAACTCTAAACAGGTGAGTTCTTAGTCGAGATTTAAAGGAAGTCAGTCTTTCACCTGTTTTACAGTTTTCTAGAAATTTACTCCAGATTTGTGGTTCATTTTCCTATTTGTGGTTTGCAATGAGCCATGAACAGGAGGTGTTGTAATGTGCAGCTGTTTTATCCATAATGCAGAACATTTATGTGAGTAACTAACGTGTTCACCACATAAATGAAGTATCTGAAGACTGTTAATCTAAAGTCTGTTATTTTTTTAACTGTAGGGTTTCTTTTTTTTTTTTTTTTGCTAAAGTGATATCCAAGATAAAAAAACTGGACCAAATCTTTCTGACTGCATTTACCAGAAGTGATTAAATCACTCACTTGAAACAATGTCAAGCAGAATGTAAACAAATAAAAAACAGGCTAAAGTCCAAATCCAGCTGTATGTAGCATTCAGCTAGCCCCAAATGCTATGAGTCTTCACACATGCAGAGCGACTCAGATGGCTTCTGTGGTGCATTCAAAGACAACTTGTACATTGTCTATATATCAAAACACCTCCAAAGTAATATACATTGTGAAGGGTGCTTGTGGTTGTAACTTTAAATGAACAGATGGTCTTTTACAAGCTAATTTGTTAGCAAAACTGTTGTTTCTCTTTGATAGAGGGTAGAAATAGAAAGTACGACTGAATCCTTAGCAGGAGCATTGCAATGTGTGTGGGTTACTGTCTGATGTAAAAAAAAAAAAAAAAACGTACATAATATAAAAAAAAAACCTCAAGTAATTCAGAAGACAGCTTCAGGCAACTGGCTTCATCCTGAAACAATCGCTCTTTCTTATCTGTGCTACTTAAACTCCAGCGGCATGATTTCGCTTCTGCCCGTAACACCACATCCTCTCTTCATTATCTATCTTTATTTGCCTCTGCAGTTTTTGCGCCTTATTTCCTGACGTCTCTGTCATTTATCACGCGGCGCCTCGTTTCTCCTCCCCTGAGTGATATCTCACTTTATGAACGAGCTCATCCAGGCGTCTCGCTCGAAGATCAGAACTTTGAACGGTCTCACGGGCGTCTAGTCACCACGCCGTGGTGCAGACACTGCCAGTGAAAAGATGTGCCGTCATTCAATAGGGAGGGCGTGTGCGTGGGTGCGTGTGTGTGTGTGTGTGTGTGTTTACGGATATCTGTTGCTCAGAAGGTTAGCTCTGTGTAGCTGTTGTTATGGATGCAAGATGAAGGTATCCGTAACCTTCCTTCAGTCAGTGGGAGAAACGAGTGAAAGAAAGCCACTCTGCTGATTGGATCACACACACACACACGCACACACACATGCTAAGTTATTGAGATGAGGCCTGTTTTTAATCAAGCCTTGTTTTCCTCTCTGATCGCAGGGTAATTACATGGTTTGCTGCTTCATTAATTAAACATGAGCTGCTGACATGATAATTTAGACTGGGCCTCCTAAAGACAACACATATTTTTTGACACAACAGTCCTGGAACGTCACTTTCATAGGATAATGCCAAACTGAAGTGAACTGGCAGGGGAAATACCGCTTTTGAAACAAACCGGGAGCTGACCTAATGTCTAATAGAGTAAGCAGGTAATCCATCAGATCTGAAAAACACTCCATTTAGAGATAAAAAAATCAAGCATAATAGCCTAGCCTTCTTACAGGGATCCCACTTGTATCACTTCAAAGCTGCGGTTTTCCAGGACGTTTCATCTTTGTCTAGAAGACCTCATATCGCGCTTCGTCATTTGCATGAATTGGCTCCTTTGAACCGGCTCTCCTCCTCGGCGGAAGAGACTCCCTCCTTTGTCCTCTTTTGAATATGTTCCGTTCATTGGAAAACCTTCATGCAAAATAAGCAAAAAAAGAAAAGGTGTTTGCTCAGAGGTGGTCGGCTGCCTGTATTATTCATCTGCAGCATTTCCACTTCTGAACGCATGCAGTGTGAATGACACCGAGATGACCACCAGAAGGAAAATACACACACAAGTGTGGACGGACTTTTATGAGGTCCTTATTGTGGTTTTCACGAATACATTAAAATTACACGTGTTCTTGTAAATAAATAAGTAAATATATATTTTAATTGGGCTATTTGAAGGTAGTTGGTCCGGAAGCTGAAGTCAAAGCTCTTATGTAGATCCACAGATGAGAAATTTTAAAATGTTTCACGGACTCCAGAAGTTAAAAATTGTTATTTATCTTATTTTTTGCAATTTCTTTTTTTTTTTTTTTTTGTGAGGGATCAGAGAATTTAGTTTTAATTTAGAATCAGACAGTTTTCTTTGATTGGTAGGTCAAATATTCAAACATCTTTTTTTTTTCTTTTCATTGAAGGGGCAGTGTTGTGTAGAATTGATGTCTTTGAGCTTTACATCATGCTATGATGTTATTCTCTCATCAAAAACATACCAGGAGTGTTGACTTGATTCTTTCATGCATGTTTGAGAAATGCTTTAGACTCCCATGGCAACTATTCAGCTTTCTAAAACGCCTGGTTGGTGTTTTGGAAAGCTCCTTCAGACTAGCCAGCAACAATTAGCAAACATCTGGTGGAAGTGCACATCATGCTGAGTTCATTATAGGAGCCGCTTCTCAGCGCCGGTAAAGACGGAGTTAAAGGGTTAATAGAGAAGTGATGTCGTGATGACTCCTACAGGCGGGGTTTCAGAAAGAGCAGGAGTTTTTAAAGTGACACAGGCCCAATTTCAAGATGTTAAAAGACAAGGCAACGTTTCTTTTAAGTCATATTTGATATATAGCAACAACTGGAGTTACCTGACTATGCTATAAAATGTCACTATGTGCCTGGAAAACAAATAATACTGCCCCTTTAAGTGGATCAAAACAACAATTTCTCATAGTTTTTGCAACAGCTGGAACATTTGATAGTAACTGGGGTGTTAGAAATTTGTACTTTGGTGCATAAATTGGCATATTTTTGTAACTCTTTCATGTTTTACTGGTGTTATAAAAGCTCCCTCTCGAAAGGACCCTGGAGCACACTTTTTAATGTTTAATAGTCCTTTGAATGAAAATCTAAATTAGATCACAAATAGCCTATCTATTTGTGAGCAGGCTATTATAAAAAAATGTCTATACTCCAGCTTTCTGTTTCTGTTTTCATCTTCAGTCAGTTTAATAGAGGAACTCTCACCTTGCACAGCCATTTATAGCTTTTGTGTTCATGTTAGTGACGGGATTTGACTATGAGGGGCCGTTTAGGACAAAAACTATGTTTTGTCTCTCACAC
>CAEGAE010011801.1:0-19171 GCA_903067095.1 Girardinus metallicus | reverse complement strand
TTGAAACAAAGAAATCCCTGTTCTTTATGTAAGATTCAAACCAGTTGAGCACTGGACCGGAGAGTCCGACCCAACTCTCCAGTCGATTCAGTAAGATGTCATGGTCGACAGTGTCAAAAGCTGCACTGAGGTCCAACAGAACCAGGACTGTGGTTCTCCCACAGTCCGTATTTATATGGATATCATTGAACACTTTTACAAGGGCAGTCTCAGTACTGTGGTGAGCACGAAAACCAGACTGGAAGGAGTCAAAGAGGTTGGTTATCGTTAGGAAGTTATTTAATTGTTTAAAAACAGCTTTTTCAATAACTTTGCTGATGAATGGGAGGTTGGAAATCGGCCTGTAATTCTCCAGTATTAATTTGTCCAGATTGTTCTTTTTTTTTATCAGTGGTTTGATAACTGCTGTTTTCAACGCTTGGGGGAAAACACCAAAACATAATTTTACCCTAAAACTATCAATTGGGGACATTACACTTGAAAACAAGTTACCAGCATCACGTTTTACACATGAATTCCAATCCTATTGTTGTTTGAAGAACATTTTTGATTCAGCCACATTGAATGTATGAATGTGTTGAAGGCCAAGATGCAACAATATTTCAACTGTATTTGAGTTCATATTTTGATATAATTTCAAAGCTTAGGTTTTTTTTATCTATTCATTAGTGAACTTCTTTGAGAGTTTGCATCATTGTTCTGAAATAAATGTCATGCAAGGCCACAAACTGATCATCAAGCTTTCTTCTGTTTTTTCCTTGTAAAGTAGAACTTATACTTCCATGACTGTCAACATTAGGTTGTTTTAATAAAATACTGTTAATTAAATGCCAGTTGCAATGGGGCATACATTCATCTCACATGTCTTTCCTTTTACTTCCACTTGCCTCTCCTAAGAAGGTTCAATATTGTTCCATTTTTTTATCCATTTGATTACAATGACTGTTATTGTGGCTTGCTTTCTGTCCCAAAGCCTTGGAATTCGTTTTACAACCCTTTTTGAAGTGTTTAATATCTTTAGTTTGAGGAATCATGTGTTACTTCACGATATCTTTTAGCTGACATATTGCCGGACAGGTCTCATTTGTTTTATTAATCAGTGTGACAGAAAACCCCAACAATAATAAAGTAAAAAAAAAAAAACCCACAGCGATTCTGTAAGGGGTTAATTGCACTCTCTTTGGATAAGTAGTATGAATGGATGGGTCAGTTTAGTTTCAAAATGGAAGAAGCTAAAAAAGGTAAATGTACACTAAATATAGTCCAAATATTAAAATGTTTTATTTTAATTTAATGATTAAAATAACTATAAAACGATATGTGTGCAAAACTACATTGCATTTTTTGTAAAAATAAAACAAACTCATAATTAGCTTTCTATTTTTTTAAACTATATAGTAACTCGTTATATGACATGTTACCGATCCTGAATTTGCAAAGATGGATAGAGTAATAAGTTATCCATCTCCTTACTCACCTTATTAAATTACAGTATATTAAAAATGTCTGTGTATAACTGGTCATAACAAACAGTAAATATATTTTCAGAAGGTCAGCGTTATAACCATAGCTATGAACAACTATAAAACCAGGCTTAAATAAAACTACCCCAGACATAGAACAATAATAATAAAAAACATAATTTAAACTTGTTTTAGTCAGGCATCCAAGTGGGCACCCTGACAATCCTTTATCCGGCACATGCGCAGATGGAGATTTCTCTTTCTCGGTGATCGCAATGGCGGACGCAGAGTGAGTGGTTCCTCTGTTTTAAAATCTAAGCACATCTAGTCATCCTATGGTTATAACTCCATATTTAATTGCTTATTTGAGCAATTTAGGTGTTATACAATTAAACGATAGAAGTATTGCTGGAGAATGATTTTTTATTTTTGTTTTTATGGCTACTTTATGTAGATAGTGTTGGCAGAGCAGTGTTCAACATGGCAGCTGTTTGGTCTCTGAACACTCAAAAAAATGTTCTTTTCTTTTTTTAATAATGAGGGAAATTTGGAAATTTACTACACGTCTTTTCTAGTCATTTGTTGTCAGTATATGAATTTTGATGGAAGCCGGCTAACTAGCTAGCCGACTAACTAACTAGCTAGCACTACAGCACTGTAAATGATATGCTTTCGTTTAACGTACTACCTGCTGCTATGTTGGACAATCTGAACATGTTGCCCCTTTGTCGACAATAAATTTAATAATATGCTCCGACAGAAAAAAGGTTCCGTCGGTCCCTGAGAGCCTTTTAAAAAGGCGAAAGGCCTTCGCCGCCATGAAGGCCATGCGTGTCAAGAAGCTACTGGCGGAGAAGAAGGTAAATTTGGTCTACTGCTTCACGTAGTCTGTGCTTTCTAAAAGCTGAAAGTAGCTTTATGGACCGTTTTAAGCATATCACTATTCATTTCAGGCCCGGAAGGTGACCAGGAAACTGATCTACAAGAGGGCTGAAAAGTACCACAAGGAGTACAGGCAGATGTACAGGCGTGAGATCCGCATGTCTCGTATGGCTCGCAAAGTGGGGAACTACTATGTGCCACCTGAGCCCAAACTGGCCTTTGTTATCAGGATCAGAGGGTAAGTTACTCCTGTGGTTATGGTGTTATGATTTTAACAGAATGCTGGAGTTGCAGTAATTGTTCCCCCTGTGTTTGTTTTTGGTTCATGGTCAGTTCTTGCTCAAAGCCAGTTCATTATCTATGTATTGATGACTTGCCACTGTGTGGTCTGCCTGATTTAATTTTTATACTCTATGTACTTTATCAGTTTCAACTTAGTTGTGAAAGTTTAGGGATGAGATTAGGACTGATATGTAGGACTCTTATTGTCTTAAATGTATTTTTCTTGACTGGATAAGTATGGAAATAGAAAATATAGGAAATCATTGGCATTTTAAAATCATATTCTCTGTCCCAGGAGCTGTCATATTTAGGTTTTCACAAATATTTCTAAAAGTAACTTTAAAGGTAACCTAATTGGGTGCTATTCTTGTTTTTATGTAAAAAATATCTTCATCTGCTCCCTCCATCCATTGATCAGTTGAGCCATCCAGTAATCTAACCATTAGTTCAGCCGTCGGTAGAAGCTTTATACAAGTCCTATGAACTTCTGTTTCTTCCTGCACTGTTACTTTTTCTTAATATCTTCATAAAGTGTGCAAAGTGATTATATTTGTCAGTCTGTCCTATCATTAGATTATTTGGCTTTCTACCAGTCCACTTTTTAATTTCTCTCTTTCTGCGTCTGGTTTTGTGAGTTCGATATTCTCCTCTTTAGTTAAAGCAGGTATAAACTGAAAGTGAACTTTTGTACTTTAGATGTTGGCTGAAAAATGCACATCTGGCCATCTGGTAGTCAAAAAGGGGGAATATGATACATTTCCTGGTATTACGTCTAGGGCCGTCAGTCAGAGCAATATAGTGATTATTAACAATTTTAGGTTGATTTGTTCATCTCAAATGTTTTGTCTTTAGGTTTAGAGTCGTGTTCCAATGGCGATTTCGGAGCTGTTGACCTCCCTGAAAATCAAACAAACAAACAAAAAAACAAAGATAATCTCCACAGTTGTTCTGTAATAATTTTAAAACTTTAGTACATAGCCTCCCAATCATGCCATGATTAGATACATTTTATTGGTAGAATTATTAAATGTTTAGGGAAAGAATTTATTTTATGAACCTTAAGTAACCTTGACTAGCAAGCTAAGACGGTTAAAATGTGATGAGCAGGAACAAATATCTTGTGTTTAAAGAGGCTATCCATGTAAAACTAAGTGGTTAATGATGAACATTCTTTCCCCGACTTATCGACAATGGTGAAAGATTACTTTCATTAGCCAATATACTTCTGAAACCACTATCAGTTCTGCTATTTGACAGTTAAATGTTGGCGTGGCCCAAAGACTAATCATTATTTTTGTGTTTTTAGTATCAACGGCGTCCCACCAAAGGTCCGCAAGGTTCTGCAGCTGCTCCGTCTGCGCCAGATCTTCAACGGTGTGTTTGTCAAGCTGAACAAGGCTTCTATCAACATGCTTAGGATTGCAGAGCCTTATATTGCTTGGGGGTAAGAGTATTAAAGTGTTCAAATATAGATTTATTTATTTATTTTTTTTAATATAGGTAAGAATATTTTGGAATGTGGTTAATGATGCTGAACTTTTTTCCCCATCATATCGACCATGGTGAATACTTGCTGAAACTAAGCCAGTTTTGTCTGAAACCACATTTCAAGCCATTCTGATTGCCTTAACTCCCAGTTACTGGTTTGTCTTTTTGTTAGCATTGCGAAGCATTTTGGTTTTAATAAGCCAAGGTTTGGACTTTAAAAGCCCATGACGTGATGTAAAGGAAGTGTAAAACTTTTGATGAAAATGTTGTTATAAAGTTTGTATGTGGACAGGGGATTAGATGCCTTGACTGCTCAAAAATGAGAGAGAATTATAATTTTCTCCACCAATCTGACCCACTCTCTTAAATGTCTGTAATCTTTGGGGGGGGGGCACATCAATTATTCAATTTAAATGCAAAGTGTGTATATATATATATATATATATATATATATATATATATATATATATGTACTTTAACTAGATGGCCCACTGTCTTAAAATGTTTAGTAATGTTCTGCATCAGCCTCGTCTCAAATGAACAGGTCATAGCAGACTGCTGTAAACCTGTTGAAACTGGAAATCATCTGAGACATGTAGGGCATTGGAGCTGGAGGACCTGGGTTGGGAGCTGTTTACTGGGTTAGAAAGACATCTTCTTTAAATACTTCTAAGAACTCGTGTTCTTAGAAAGCAACTGGGCTCTTGTTAAATGTTTAAGCTTAAGTTAAACACCAGCAACATGTTTAAAGTTAAAAGTGTGTAAAATTTCCAATGCTGTTTGAAATTATGTTCATGACTTTAACTATTTTCTGATAATACTCAGATACCCCAACCTGAAGTCTGTGCGTGAGCTCATCTACAAACGTGGGTACGGCAAAGTGAAGAAGATGCGTATTGCCCTCACAGAAAACGCTCTGATAGAGAAGCCCCTTGGTAAGAATCCCTCACACAACTTGACATTTTGTGCCGTTTATTCGTTTCTATCTGTCCTATATCTCTTCACAATCTCATTTCTGATTGTCACGTTGTCCTGGCGCATAATGTGGTTAATGATGTACACTTTTTTCCCCGTCTTATCGACTTTGGTGAAAAAAACCCCAACAAATTTAGCCAGTTGTATCTGAAACCACTTGCCAGTCTAATTTATTTAGAAAGCTTGTTTTGGTTTTATTTCACACATCTTTATGATCCATCTATAATTTATCCTGGATTCTTGAGTCAGTCTCACTAAATTAGACCTATTTGTGACTTTGGTCTCCAAATCTGAGCTCTTGAAGTACTGATACAAATTTTTCTGGGAAAACTTGGTTTTGTTTTATACAACAGAAAACAAAATGCAAGTTGAAGAATCTGTTGCTTTTCAATACATAAAACTGAAAAAGGCCCACAGTTTGTATTAAAAATGGCTGTATTTTCAGTGAAATGAGTAGCTGTGAAACATTTATTTTATCCTACAGGCAAGTATGGCATCATCTGCATTGAGGACCTTATTCACGAGATTTACACAGTTGGCAAGAACTTCAAGATGGCCAACAACTTCCTGTGGCCTTTCAAGTTGTCGTCGCCACGTGGTGGTATGAACAAGAAGACCACACACTTTGTGGAGGGAGGTGACGCTGGAAACAGGGAGGACCAGATCAACAGGCTGATCCGAAGGATGAACTAAGTTTATGGTAAATTTTAGGATTGCCGTACACATCTTTAAAAACAGCTGTGGTCAATGATGCATAATCTTTTTTCCCCGTCTTATCGACTATGGTGAAAATCAGTTGTTAGTAAGCCAACCATGTCTGAAACCACGTCTTTTGCAATTACTGCTTATGTTCATTACCTGGAGTTTGCTTTCTTATACCGTTCTTTCTCTTCTTTTCAGGTTTTCTAAGGACTCAAAATATACAATAAAAAACATGTTTAAAAAAATTGTCTCGTTCACATCTGTGTCATTGCCTTGCTTTGCTGTATGGTGACGTACCATTTTTGGGAGTTCTGTTGTTCAAGGAGACTGCCAGTCTTTCTAAGCTTGTCCTGGGTTTTAGTTTTTAAGGAATGTTGTTTTTCATTAACCAAATATCCTTTGAGGTTCCATATTTAAGTTCCCAAAAATCTAAATTTGAACAAATTTGATTTATAACTGCTGATGGATTTGATCTAATTTAAATAAAAAACAGTTGAAACATCTATTTCACAGTATTGAAGAATAATGAATACAATTTCTTCAAAAATAAAATTGATTAGTCCACAATTGTAGTATTTAACTCAAATTTGCACTTGGCCATAGCAACCTACAAAAAGGGTCTGAGATGCATTTAGGAAATTTCAATAAATGACTAAAAATCTCAGGAAGCTGTTCTGGCATTCTTTAAAAATAATATCCAGTATTAAGTGGTTAAAAATCCAGAATTTAACAAGTCTGTTTTAGAATTGCTGATAGACTTAAATTTAATATTAAAACTATAGGTGACTTCAAATACAGTTTTACGTAACTTTTAATTAAACTGTATTGGAAATAAATGTCCCGAAAAGTCAAACATCCCGAATTTAATCAATTGACTTGGAATTGAAGTAATTCTGCTTATAAAAACAAAAAAACAGCTACGTTTTTAAATTATGTAATCCAAAACATCGCAGTTTTTTCCAAGCTCACTTAGGAATACAGACATAAATGACTCAGTTGTTAGAAAAAAAAAAAAGTGCCCAAATGTAGTCATTTTTTGTAAGATTAAGTCCATGCTATAAATATCCCATCCACCTCGTGTGTGTGAAATAAAGCCGCTGCGGAGCGATTGATGTGTGTTTCTATAGTGACGCAGTGAGCTTTTACTATAGCGGGCTACAGCTTAGCATCTGCTCAGGGATAGCTGGAGTCAACGAACCTTTTATTATGTAGAGATATACTTATTAACCATACGGTAATATCCGCGGTAGGGTCCAACATGATGACCTACCAAATGCCTACCGCCAAAGTTTTCATATCAGAAGGAGGTTTGAGCTATGGCCGCCCTGCTCCTGGATACCCAACGTACAGTACCTTCGGGATTGGAGGACGTACCGCGTTAAGGCCATGTCAGATAAGGAAGTTCCCTTTAATGCTGCCTCTTAACAGTGAGTCATCGTGTTCAACAAAATGCACCGAATATAGGTTAAACGAGCTTTCCTGAGCATCTTTTCTTTTTCAGGCAACCAGAACGAGAACACGTTAGTGAGCAGCTTCATAATTAAAGGGTAAGCTGTCATATTTACGTCAAGTGCAATTAAATACGAGCATAATCAGCAATTGTGTGTCTCAGAAACTGATTAGATAAATCTTTACGGCGTATGATTTGTCCAAAAAATTGACTAGCATGTTTGTTTACACCGTGATGTCACGGTTGGTCCCCTGTACAACATTACGTATTGCTAGCTGCTTCTGCATGTCAGTGGGAGAAGGAGGTATTGACTGATTTTGTCTTATGACAAAGAACTGAAAAATCCCACATATTCATGGTAGCTTAATTTTATTGAGACTCCTAAGAATGAACAGAAAACCCATTTCATAAAAGTAAAACCTATTTGCACATATTTAGTCCCTAAAGCGAGGTGGAAACCCCTTAGACTTGTAAAACGTTTCTTGAGATGGTGTATTTCAAATGTGATATTTGAAATAATCTGAAAGCTTTATGCCAACATGGTCTGAAAGGCCACTCAGAAATGAAGAGGTCATAAATGGAAACAACATATAAAGCCAGACTACAGTTTCCAAATGCATTTAAGGTCAAGGACCTTTATTTCTTTACTTTTCTAATGAAACATTAAATTGTTTCATTAGAAAAACTACTTATTGTTTGAAAACAGGGTTTTGTTATTAGTCTTAGGTCCCATTAATCCCATGTCACTTGGAGGATAAAAAATATGCACACTAAACAAAAGCTTGGGTGTCAGAAGGTTAAGACCTAAATGTACATCATAATTCTTAATAATGTCAATGCTTTTGTAAACTGATATTTGCATTTCTTCCATCTATATAGGAAACAAAACTTAAATAAAGAGGACAAAGTGATTTCAGAGGATGTTGACCAAGAGCATGATATATTTGGGAGACACTTCCTGTCTGAGAAAACATGTAAGTACTGAATGAAAGGAATCATTTTTCCACTATTCTGCTTTGTAGGGGATGAGCCGGTCCATTGCTGTTGTAAAAAATTGAAGATTGTAGCTGCAATATAAACTCATTGCCAGTAGGTGGAGCTATTATCATACCAATAATATTCTGGTCAATTTTGATGTATGGTTTAGATCATTGATCATTGATTGTTTCTTGGTTTGTTGTATATATATTTTTTTCAACTATAATAAACTGAACTGTCATCTTTTAATACCCCGATTAGGTACAAAGTTAGAAAGGACCAGAACTATGGTTCCTCCACTGCGAAAAGACGACATTGAGCATCAACATGTTAAACTTCACCCTCTGAGCCTCTCCGCTGAGTTTCCCATCATCCCTTCAGGCAGACTTTTCACCCTGGGGTAACCAGTCCAGGAGGCTTGTTGTCTACTGGCTTCACCAAAAATATCTAAAATCTTAGCAGCACAGATTACAATAATTCCAGTTCTTGTCTCTTATGGGATGCAACAAGTGATTAGACGACTGTAAAAGTTAATTTTTATTATTTAAAAACATGTAACATATCTGTATAATTTATTGAAGTTAGTTTCATAGGTTTTATTATGCAGTTAGTTTTCTTGTTTAGTGTTTTGCACAACATCCAACACTCATTTATAGAAGATAGGTGTTGCTATAGAAGGCAGTATTTGTAGAATAAATAAAAGTCTGCCTTAACTCATACATATATATCCTTTTAATTATTTTATATGTATTAATAATGAATTACCATTACAATTAAATACATGTTTGCATTTATCTTGTTACAGCAAATAAAAATTGTTTAGAGCTGAAAATTTTCAGATTTTGTGAAAAGACAATAATTTTTTAAAGTAAATATCTATAATAGGAAATTTGTGGACAATTAAAAAAAAACATTCTGTTTCTGTTTTTAGATTTTAAAACAAAGAAAAACAAAACATTTACAAACAGTTAACAGTTTCTTCAGTAGAATGTTGATGTTTGTGGAAAATTATTTAACCAAAAAAAAAAAAAAAAAAAGAAAATCTTAGTTTCTAATGTAGTGATTTGATACTATTTCTGTCATTCTGTTGTAGAAATTTGATGTAAATAAACAACATAAAAAAAACCCAAAAAACTACATAAATTCTAAAATCTACATTAATCATATGTATGTTTCTTTTTTTTTTTTTTTTTAAATGTGTTTGTTCTTCACTGTTTTAGCCAAAATATTAAGAGCCATCCTGGAAGGCCCAAAGAGACACTTGCGCCTCCGGAGACACAGGTTGCAGACCGTAGAAATTCTGAGGTGAACATCAGTTCACCCTCCACTTTAATCTTAAATGGCAAGAACAATTTTTCAGTGGAAAGCTGCAAGTTTAGCAGGTATTGTTCTGCTTTCTAAACTAAGTCTGATCTCAGCGATCTAACATTGTGTTAGATATTTCCCTGCCCAGTGTCACGTCCACTGTCCTTTTGTTCTGCAGGCCCAAGGTACATTATCCAACCTACACCCCGGTGACTGTTAAAGACAATCAGAAAAGTAAGTTTGGATGAGACACCAATAGAGAGCTCGGTCCTACCCGAGCCACCTCGGGTAGGACCGAGCTCTTTCTGGCTCGCAAAGTTTGTGAGCAAACCCTCACAAAGTTGTTTGTGAGGGTTTCCAGCAACGAGAATATTTTACTTCAGTGAGCTGTGGATGGAAGCAGTTGAAATTCCAATTTCTGTTCATGTAATCATTCCTTGTTTTACTCTTAATATTTTGAGTATGTCGAAATCAGCCAAATGAAATTATATTTTGTAGATGCTGGTTGTCATGGCATTCAAACTCTGTAAATCCATCCACTGTGAGTTTTCTTAAGACGTTTGACAATAACAAGTTACTTCAAGCAAATTATTATATGTAGTTAGAAGGAAGGTTAAACTATTTACTTTTTATTTGGCTCAGACGCTAAATAATTTATCACTGCTCTTGTTCATGGGTAATATAAAGGTGGAACATTTTGAAATGTTTATTTATTTTACCTAAGCAAGGTTTTCTGTCTCTGAAATGTGATGTTTGCTTTTTATGTTAGCATGCTAACCAGTGGAGCATAAATTGCTTGTAGTTTTGCCACTTATTCTTTTCATTTGTGTTTCTCTCCAACCTAAAACCTTCTCTAGGTTGTCTTCATGCAGGCCAGACTTATTCAGACCCAATCATCGGAGCACCTCGCTCTTTTATCCACCGGATTTCTGAGCTCTCCTCTTTGGAGGGTGAGACGGTGAGATATGAGAAGATTAAGAAAATCAGGAAATCTAAAAAATCTCCGTCCTGACAATCACCCCCTTCTGAGTCGCGACGGCCCAGGATTAAGACGTCCGAGTCTGTGCCAACAACTGAACAAAATAAAACACTTAGGGAACCATATTCATTTCACTGGCTTGTTCTGACGGCGTGTTTGTCCTCAGTGATACTGTTTGGCTGCTTGACGTGGCTGCTTCTTACTTTTTGGGATTCCTGACTCTCCTTAAGTGATGAAATGTAGTTTCAAATCAGTTTTCCCAATGGCAATGATGCCGACTTTTACACAAAAAATGCGTAGATTCTCATTTGTCAGTAGTTTTTCCTTCCACACCTGCATGGAAACATGTTATATTTATTTCTGTAATGGCTTTAGTGGCCAGGAAGCAGTGATGCCATGTTTCTCTGTATGTGATGTGGATGTTGTTTAGCTTGAGTCTAAAAATACACCAGTGTTACAGAAAGTTTCAAACACATTTCTGCTTTGTTTACTAAGTCAAATTTATGTGGAGAAATGGCATAGTTTAGCTGAACTCTTGTGCCTTGTTAAATGTCTTCCTGAAATGAAATAAATGAATAAATTTATTTTTGTTATTCCAAAGAGTCTATATTTTTCTTTCTAATCTCTATTATACTCTAACAGAAGGAAAGGCTGGCCATTACAATAGTCAGAGCGTGCTAAATTATGCACTGAAGCAAAATCTGTGATCCATAGCTTCACAACAGCAGAAATGACATACCAAAAGATGCCAGAATGTGGTGTTTTCCCACATAATAGATTGTTTTACTGCTGCATGAATTGCAGCTTGTGTCTGAATAAAGTTGTTCATTGTATTTGTCAAAAATGGAAGCCAACAGCAGCCGTCCTTTTGTTTGGAGGAAAATAAAAGCTTTCATTTTATTTAAAGAAATTTTTGCTTAGGTCAGAAGATGACTGATAGTTTTTTATTTAAGATCTAAAACAACAAATACATGTGATTTATATGAATTTATATTTGTTCTTTTATCAATAATTTGTCACATCAAAATGTAAAGTTTTGAGTTCCTGAGTTACTGACACAACCCACAGATCAATGCACATTTAATCTAAACTTTAAAAAGTTCAAGAACCAATAAAGGAGCATTTTGCTGTTGCAAAGAAAGTTGAGCTTTTTCATCTAGATGAAAGGCACAGAGTACAAAAACTAAAACTGTTGGTAACAATTTCACCAGTATGTAATTTTAGCATTAATGTAATGTTTTTGAATTATCAGTGTAAAATGGGTGATGTGTAAAGATTCTTTTACACATTCTTTTACGCAGAGATGGTGTGTCACTACACCATCTCTGCAGTGAAACATGATGATGGCAGCATCATGCTTTGGGGATGCTTTTCTTCTGCAGGGACAGGGACCCTGGTTAGTGGTGATTATGGAGCTAATTTCAGGGTCTGGTGATATTGATACAACTGAGTGAGAATTTCTGCTGTATATTTTCTAACATGATGGAGAGCTATGTCAGAAGGTAAAACTGATAATGCTCACTTTAGTGCTGTCGTACTGGTACAACTCTGAAAGGCAGAAACACAGCCAGAAAGGCTACATTGCTGTAATTTGAAAGGCAAAGGTTTCTGTCTGTTATACAGCTTTAGTGTTGTTGCCAGGATTCAAAGATAATATAGATTTTTTTTTTAACCCTCAGCAGTCAGAAAAAAGAAAGTGAGAGCTAAAGGTGGTCTCTCTCTCTCTTTATGTAAAAAACAACAACATGGGTTTCTACTTAGGAAACCAGAAAAGAGGATTGTTCCCAAAGAGAGAAAATACTTAGATGTCTCTCTGATCGTTGTGCCTTTCAGAAATGTAACCGTCAGCTGAGCTTAATTTCAGGGAGTGTGTTCCGAAGCTCCTCAACTACAAATGCGACGTTGTCAGACGTCAAGCTGTGCTTGCATCCTTTCCTCCTTCCCTCCCTCTGGATAGAGAGGTGTGCATTTCAGGGACACATAGTGACCTAGAAACACAGAGCCGCCCCCCTGATTCATGCTAAGTGAACGGGTTGCATTCAGGCTCAAACAGAGGCCGGGCTTCCCTGCTCTCGCAGGGATTTTAACCGACCCTTTTAAGGGTAGTGAAACAAAATGACCTGGAACAAACAGCCGACAATGAGGGCTTTAAGAAGAACTGTTCTGGGGTCAGCCCACAAGTGGTTTATCGTTTCACTGTAGTTCCATAGAAGTCTTTGACTGCCCTAACTCAAAGGAACATTTTCATATAAATCATCTTTAAGGCAGTAACACAAGAAAAGCCGATCGATATTCAGAAATTACTGTAATATTAAGCCATCCTTTATGGGTCCTGTGTCCAGCCAGTTCAACCTACTGGTGTTCTGGTTAAGAAAAGACAGTTTTTGTTACTGTTTTAACCACTGATATTATTCCAGCAGACTCTCACAGCAAGGATCAAAGAATGTTACCCGAGTGCCAAATTTTAGCTTTGCCGGCGCTTTAAATCAAACATGCCCCAAATATGCTTGGGTCAGTATGAGAGGAAAAGTGCCAGCATGAGTCTTGAGACAGAGATCAGTGAATCTGCTATTTTAAAAAAAGACATGGAAGATGTGTTGATAGAATAACTTGGGATGGATTGTTGGTATAGATCTGTGAGGTCCCCAGACTCCCAAAGTGATGTGAATCTGCCAAATCCCCCTCCGAGAACCTTAGTAGGTGCCACCTAATTATCTTGATGGATTTCTTTTGTTGTTGCTAAGCCTAACAAACCCTGGTAGGTACAGCTAGTAAAGTCTCTGAGCAGTTGCCAGGAAACAAGAAGAAATTCAAGATTTCAACTCCATAATTTCAGGTAGCATAAACAAATATAATTAAAAGTTTAGAATTTATAAATATGATGACAGAAGTTCATTTGCATTCAGCCTCGTGAGTATTTTGAAGATGAATTCATTTATGGAAATGTTTTGTATCTTTTCAGGGTAAATTTTTTTCAAACACAAGAGATTAATTCAGGTCTCACACTCATAAGCCAGTCAGGAAAAGGACCTTTTTAGTTTTCAATGCTAAAGGCCACTAAAACTGCAAACTAGTCATTTCTTGTTGCAACAAGCTACTGCCATGGGCCCCATCGAACTTCCTGACATTCTTAAAATTATTTAAATGAACAAATAAGTAAATAAAAAAAAACAAAAAAAAAACTTGGTTACCAAAAAGCAACAGGTGACATTAATAACATAGCAGGGCTTTTAAGGATCTCACAATTTGCAGCGTGATGAAGGAATTGCTGCAGAAGAAAATAATGGATCTCAGCTGGAAAGTGTAAGTCTGGGGACCAGAAAAATGATCAGAGAAGTGCTTGAATTATTAGGAGGACGAACCTGACTGAACAAGATGGAAGACTGAGTGCTTTCCTCATCAAAGAGAAAAGCACAAATAACCCTCCTAGGGAGAGATATTTGCAATTCTCCCTCTCCATTTTCCATAAGAGTTTGGAAGTATGTTTTGAAGTTTGGCAACTATACGCATCAAATTTGTCCTTTCAGAGCAGGTTTCGGCTTTGGCAATTTGTGATATTTATTCAACCCGCTCTTGGCACAGCAATATACACGTGTTCACACAACTTTCTAGGGTCCTAACCTTTCTGACTGCTCTTTGTCATTTCATGAGAAGATTTATGAAACCAGCTGTGATAGATGCACCCCATCTCCTGCAGTCATCACCATTACCTGCATTTTTATGTCTCGGAGAGGCGGGGGTCAGTTGGGCTCCACGCCCACACACTGCGTCTCATCTACCTGCCCGCATTGATTTACATACATATGGAATTGTATGCCAAGGGAGGTGACTGATGATTGGATGATTATCAGTGACGATGCCAGGTTCGGGCGACGGGAAAACTTTAATCAAAATCACTGTCTTGCTTGTCGCCGCGGTGGCACTGATCGAAGGTCAAGCATGTCAGGACAGAAGCAACTGGAGGGTAATCAGTCCCCTGTGCTGCTTGGATGCTGGAGAAGCATGTTATCATCCATAACTGATAATGTCCTGTAAGAAACGGAAGTTTATTATGTGGCTATAAAACATAATAGACACAGCTGCAAGTTGGGTGCAACGACCAAGACTCCCTGAATATCACGTCGTAAGTCTGTTTGCTCAGTGTAATGCATTTTAAACGGTGTTCTCTCTGCATCACTAAGTCTTTGATGTTTCAAGCCAAGTCAAACAACCAACTTTACAACTCTGTGAAGAGTGACTCATGCACCTGTGACACATCTGGTTCCATCATTCTCAAACAAAAGCATGTCAGAAAGACAAACCCATTTACAATAACAAGCTTTGCAAATCACTGAAGTGCACATAAAATCGGCCAGATACACAAGTAAAGAAGACGCTGAAGTATAGTTCTCAAAAACAAACAGCACTGTTAAAAAGCCAGGTTTTAATAAAGAAAAACATCAAAAATATGTCCACATATGATGAACAATTATCCTGTATTATTATAATCGTGTCTATCAAATGTTATTCCGTATCTTGATTTGGTAATATGTGCCCACTCTGACTCACCAGTGGTCAGAACTGGTAAGAACATTTCTTCTCCACAAACTTCTCCAGGTAGCCAGACATATTTTATGTGAAAAGCAGTTCTTTAGTTAGCCCATTGCAAAAATGGCACTTTTTCTCTCGTGAAGTCATTAGTATTATCATTATCATTATTATTAATTTGGACTTACTGAAACATAAAATCTTTCTTCATCTCCAGCTTTCTAGCAGACATCTGAATGTTTTAAGTCGAAAGTGAACTGTTCATATTTCTATTTGCCACAACAAAATCCCTAATTTCTATTTAAACAAGATATGTACCTATAAAAGCGGAACAGGTCTTCAAATGACTTATTTTGCTTTGATTCTGTTACATTTTACAAGGGTAGGTACATTTATCTATATTTGATAAACAATAGCTTTCTGGTTGCACAAATCAGGAAGCAACAGGAAGTCTTCTGACCTGTTAGACTGATATGTCGTCTGGTTAAGAACTGAGGAATGTCATTGTGAAGTTGAAGTTCATCAGTATAGCTTTACAACACAGGTCAAGCAGGAAAAGATGACCTCTATAGTTTCTCAACAAGTGTTTTGAAACCATAGCAACCTAAGAGTTACAGTTTGCATTCCCCACATAGGTGTGATGAAGCAAAGGTTCATGCTGCCCAATAAGTGAAAGCAAATCCATTCCCGACTAAACCCAATACATCTCTTTCTTTCTTTGTCTTGTCTTTTTTGACTCAGATGTGTGCTTCCTTTTACATTACAGATTAACATTGTGAGACTCATTAATACTGTCCTCCCCACTGAGATGCACAAAGAAGCTGTCAAGCAGCGGTGTGTTATAATGGTTAGGCTGATCATCTCCGACAAATGCACTCCAGGGGCAAGAAGGTCCAGGCTTGGGAGTCTGTCTGATGTAAAACACACATGCTTTGATGTTGCACTTCCACTGTGCTGAAGGCACAGTAAACTTCTGCAGCTCTCTCTCTCAGATCAATGGAGAGATCAAATAAGCAACAGCGCTATGACTGAACAAAGCTGTACGCATGTAAGTGTGTGTAAAAGGATTTTACATTAAAGGCAGGTACCTGTGTTTCGTAGTGTCCAAATAAGATGCACGGGATTCTCACATTGACCATTTCAGGTTGACTTCACTCAATGTTTTAAGTTCACTAGTTCAGAAGCTGTGTGTTGCTGACAATGATTATAAAGATAAAACCTTTCACTGTTATTCAAGGATCCAGATTATAAAACCCACAGAGAGTTTTTGTTTGTAAATTTAATAAGTATCCAGATTATAGTTAATATTAGTTCCTTGCAAAATTAATTAAACATTATGTTTTACAAGTAACCCTACTAAGAGAAATTAGTAGTTTTTAAATTATTTTATTTATGAAAGCAAAATACACCTATTTATCAATCCCTTGCAAAGTGATTGACTATGAGCAAACACATTTTTAAGAGCAGCCATCTAAGGACTGACTATTTCTAGCCCAGGGAATAAATAAATTGCTTGAAAATAACTTGTCTGATAACATGACAATGGCTCGAAGATCTAATCCATCAGAAGGAAAGGTTACAAAGGTAATCTAATGTTTGTAACTCTAGTGAACCAAAGAGGTACCCATTAGCCAGGAATGACCCGCCTACCACAATTACTCCAGGAACACAATGATGTCTCATCCAGGAGGTCATGAAGAACCCGAGGAACATCCTAAACAATCTGGGCCTCCTTATCCTCAGTTCATCGTCCAAAAATAAGAGACTAGGAAACAAAAAACATGACTGACCAAAAAGGAAACAAAGGCCCAAATTTCTTTAAAAATACAATGACAGGCCCAAAGACAATTCTGCAAACTGAAGTACAAGTGAAGCTTATGTAGAACTAACTTAGCTTCTCAAGAAAAGACATCAAACTGACAATCAAATATGGAAGTAGTCATATAATTATATGGGGCTACATTACTGATTTTGTACCCAGAATACCCATGAATACTGATGCCTAGCAGGAAATCCTTAAGAATGTGTGGTAGGCAGATTACCACCTTAAAATTAATACGCTCTGAGTGGCGCATTGGACCTTCAGCCCAAAATGGTCAGATGATCATGAAGTTTGCAAAGAGAAAAAATAAGATGGTAACTTCAGGACAAAGGTGACCTGTAGTCTGTTTCAGTTTAACTATCTATCCCAATACATGAAATAACTATGGTCACATGATAAAAGATAAAGATATTTGACAACACTGTTTAGCAAAATGTTTTAGAATTCTTGGAACAAGCTTATATTGATGCTTTGCTAGAAATACAAAGAAGCTATGCAAAGTCACTGGGCTTACGATGAAGGTAGATTACTACCTCTAGACACATCTAGGGTTTAATAACCCTTTTATTAAAAAGTCCAGCTTTACTAAACCACGCAAGAAACAACAAATCAGACAGAAACAAACTAAATTTTGCTTCATCTGCTTTTGTTACACAACCCTGAAATAGAGTGAGGCAAAAAGGCAGAAAGGTAAGAACTAAAGAGTTACTTCAGTGTCCCCTGAGGACCCTGTAGCACAATTATTTGGAAACTTGCCAAATGCTCACATTCCTGCCTTTCTTGTGGGACTCAGAGATCAGGAGTGGGACCGCTGGTATCTAGATTACAGCTCTGCTGAAGGGAAGGGATGAGACAGACGTATTGATAAAAATTATGGCAGGTAGAAAAAGGAGGTAAAAGAAAAAACAGAGGCAGGAGGGAAAGCACACAAACCCAAACCTAGCAGGTCACCCCTCCCATTATTGTTGAGGGAGGTACTCAGCTGGCGAACCTGGAGGGAGACACCAGCTCTGAGAAGAAGCTAAAGCAAATACAGCACGAGGAATGAAAGTGTGGCTGTGGTGGGAGCTTTCGAATGCTTTGAACTGTAGGTTGCTTTTGCAAAGCCCAAAGCCTGGACACAGCAGAGAGAAGCAGGAACTCCAGATTACAAGGGATCCTGTGGTGGAGCTCAGTCTTGTCAGTTGCATACAAGAAGAAAAGCTGGATTAGACATGTTTTAAGGAGAACACCCTTCTATACCAGGAGCTAACCAAGAGGTTGGAGTATTACTTCAAAACTGGACTTTCGGCTCTCACTCTATTCATGATGGTTTCCTTTTTGGAGGTCGTTTACTGGGTGACGGTGTTGTGTTGTCTTGGACAGTTGCATCTGGTGACCGGTGGTTGTTCAGGGAAGTGTTGCCAGGGCAGAAACATGGGCTGTTCTACTACAGACTGGAGGATGGACCGGGCATTTGCAAAATGCTACTGCGACGAGGACTGCGTCAAAACCAAGGACTGCTGCTTTGACTATTTCACAGAGTGTCCAGGTGAGTGATGAAGGGAGGGGACCAGTCTTAGGGTAAATGAATCACAGAGGAGTCTGTTGGATTCATTCACAATATATTGTAGCACCCCTACAAGATAATCAGAAGATAAATTCAGAAAGGAATTGTTAGCCTTATCTAATCGTTACTGATGCAGCTCTTATGGCAGAGCTGACTCATTCTGAATACTATCTGTAATTTTTCTCATCTATCTTGTGTGTCTACCAATACCTCAGCCAGCTTTGTGCCAAGCCTCATTTCAGTGGACTGGCCAACACAATGGCATTAGGACAAATATTTGAAGAATGTGATTCTTGTCAATCAGTTGCAGCAATTACAGTTCCAGGCAAACAAGCTGAGCATACTTAATATGTGTTACAGCCCAGTAGCCACAAAATCGGCACACTTACAACATCAAAGCCTGATTATTAAGCACAAAGAAGTGAACTTGTGTTCACTTGGCAGACTAAACCTGTTTGTAGCACAGACAAAAAACCACTAGTTCTACAAATTGCAATCAAGTCTCCATACATTGCAACACGGTCATATAATTATATATTTTTTTGAATAGAGATGATAATTGGGCACAGTGGCGCAGTTGGTAGAGCTGTTGCTTTGCAGCAAGAAGGTTCTGGGTTCGATTTCCCGGCCCGGGGTCTTTCTGCACGGAGTTTGCATGTTCTCCCTGTGCATGAGTGGGTTCTCTCCGGGTACTCCGGCTTCCTCCCACAGTCCAAAAACATGACTGTCAGGTTGATTGGCCTCTCCAAATTGTCCCTAGGTGTGAGTG
>CAEGAE010011800.1:0-24886 GCA_903067095.1 Girardinus metallicus | reverse complement strand
TGAACCACAATTGTGTTATGCAGCAGCAAAATGGCCAAAAGCACAAGAGAAAATCCCCCTCCCCCCCAAAAAAAAAAATTTCACAACTGCGGTGTTTCCAATGAATAAGAAATGCAATAAAAAATCAAATGTAGAAAACTTTATTCACGCTGTAAATTTGCTAAATCATCATCTTCCAACCACTTCCTGTCGTCTTCTTTGTCTTTTCCGCCAATAGAGACATCCGGTTGTTGATCACGTGACTCGTGTGACGTGAAAAGAATGTGTTTACGTTGCAGTTTTGCCAAACACAAAAATCTTGATGCAGTCGAAAAACCACCTCATCTTAGTAGCAAAACTTTTACGCAGGTGTTTTTTCAAAATTGCCGTGTTTCCATTAAGCCAATTTATTTTCGTAAGTCCAAATTGTGCAATGGAAACGCAACTAGTGATCAAACAAGTTAGAAGACTTGTAGGTCCAACTAGACTTGTAGGTCTTTTGAAAATACAACAGGGACAGGCTGAAAGGCTGGCTGTGTTGGTATTCAACCCCGTTAATTTCATACCCTTAAATAAAATCCAATTTACGTTAGCTAATTAGTACAGTTAATAGCTGGGTAACATTGTAAATCAAAATAAAGCCATTTTTGCCATAAAAACTCTATGTAATAAAAAAAGAAAAAACTTTTTGACTTGTATGCTAAACACTATGTACAGTGAAAACCAAACACAAGACCCTGAACACAACGTCTCTACAGTGAATCACGGTGGTGGAAGTATCATGCAGTGGGAAAGCTTTTATGACAAAACAGGGTTCTGCAGATGATTGACTCATGCTGAATATCAAAACATGTCACTTGCATTGTCCTTCCACTTCACCTGCTACTTTAAGGTGGTATTCCAACTAAACTCAAAATATTTTAAAGTATATTAAGATTTGTAGCTCAAACATCAGAGACTGTTAAATGTTTAAGGAGTGAGATTCCGGTTTTTCTACACAACATAACTGTGTTTCCAGATGAGAAACAATTTCGACTTCATGTTTTTTGCACAACCCCATTTCTGATAAACTCCAAAGCAAACCGTCTAACGGGGGAGATGCAATAAAACGCACGGCGAGGCGGCCATGGGAGCAGCGCGGTAATCAAACCGTGTCCAAAGATTGGCTCGAGGGAAATTTTTCAATCACTAACAAGATATTTTCCTCTCACTTTTCAGTAGCAGTCAGAAAAAATTACCGCAACTGTCTTCGACAGCCATCTCATTGCCCACTCCTTCAATTACTTCACCACTGACAAAATTACACCCTGCATATTTTATCATCCAAAAAAAGGAAGAAAAAAAAAGAAACAGGATAACGTCAACTCCATTTAAAAAGTTCTATGCTGCTGCGCCTGTAAACATTTTTGATGCGAACATTTTTCAATTTATGCACGAGTGTCATTGGTCTGCAAAAGCAGCGCTGCTTGTCATGTTGCCACCCGACGTGCACACTCCCACCCAGTCACTTGTCGTTGAAAAACTGATTTGATTTTAGCTGGTGTTGTGATCCTTGGTCTGTACGGTTCACCCTGTGTGCACATCCAACTTTCAACAATCTATATGTTATAATGTACACCTGCTGATGGAGTAACGTATGTGGATGCATTAATCTGATTCCTCTTGTCCTGTGAGCAGCAGTTGGAAAAAGTCAAGGCTGTCTGAACATTGAAAGGAAGCTTCCAGTTGTGGATGCTAAACAGCTAATAATAAATGAATGAAGTCTAATTATTTCATTGGTCTCCATTTTGACATATTCAATAAGTTGTTATGATGTCTGCATAAGGCAATGGGAAGCATAACACGGCATAGAAGGACACAGCAAGCCTTGGAGGACCTAATCTGCTCTGAACCCCCAGAACCAGAACTCAATATGGAGAAGCAGCAAGTTCAGCTTCTACGCTCTGGTAATGTGGAACAAACGCCCAGAAAACTGACAAACTGTCGAAACACTGAGGATCTTTAAATCAAGCCTAAAAACCCATTTGTTTAGAGCTCCGTAACTGGAACATTTATTAATATATTTGATATATATTTGCTTGATGGCATTTGACAAAATGTAATGTTTCGTAATTGGTTACTGTGTGATGTTGTTGTGGTGTAAATTACAGTCTACTGCCTTATTGCTGAAACGCACTTGACTGTTTCTTCTTCAGTCTCTGTTGCAGGTGAAATCCCAAAATAACCTATTCTGGAACCAATTACTTATACTGTAGATTTAATTTTTAGAAAATCTAAGATTTCTGTCCACTCACATACTGATGACCCTTCAGCTGAAGCATGCACCTGTAACTTTGTGCATGTGTCATTTTTGTATAAGACAAATTGAATAAAACGTGCAACAAAAATAAATTTACTGCCATCTGATGTCAAACGAGACCCATTTGCTAAAAGATGCTAAAAAATGTAAGTGTTTGCACTGGCATCTCTTCAGTGCTATTTGCTTAGCAAATGAGGATTTACAAGCATGTGCAGCTGAGATGATTCTCAATTCATTGAAGTATGATCAATTAAAATAAATAAAGATTGTTCCAGAAGGATACAATGCTGCTTTACAAGGAAATAATACCGACTGCAGCTACGGAGTTGGTCACTGACAGAAAAATCACATGCACCACAAACATCGCTCATTTCTGCAAATTGCAACGTGCCACAGGCTTCAATGTGGCCAGCCACAGCCTGAATCAAACATTGGCTCTGACAGTTCAGAGAGGTTTGTGCTGTGGAGGCTGCTGGCCTCCAAGAATATCATTATATTTTGGGGAAAAGAAGTGAGAATGGTGTGCTGGGTTTTCCCCAGAAAACCTGCTAAGCGCGGTGATAGGGCAGTCATCCAGCCGGCGGCCATGTTTCTGAGTTAAAAAATGTGTAAAGTTGACAGGAAATTTTAAAATATCACTTGGTAGTTATACGTTATTGGAAGACTGGAAGATTAATACCTGAACACCAACTACAAAGTCTTAAAAATAGGTAACGATTAAACAAAACTGAAATAAATAAACAATGCTTAGCCTGGTGGGAGCACAAGTAAAGCCTGGTGGCCCGCCAGGCTTATGTGGGAAACCCTGGTGTGAGTAGTGTTCATCGCACCCTTTTGTCGCAGCTCTGCTAACAGTGATCACATGATCATCTCCGACTAAACAAAATGTAGATACCACTAGACGTCATCACCCTGAGTAGAAATTCAACGGTATAACAAGGCCTTAAAGGATCAGAAAGCTCGGATCATTCTCTTTCTCCATAACTCTTAAGCCATGAGGTATTAGGCATAATAATATGGCAAGATAGAAAATTTTCTTTGCTTTCCAATCTGTGATTTTCTTCTTTAAACTTTCGAATACCTTAAAAAGTGTAATCAACCCAAGCCTGGCTGCCATCTTTGACATGGTTTGGCATTGACTCAAAGTCTGCCTGCAGCTAAAAATGAGACTCTTATGAGTAACAAGCAGGCTGTATTATCTATTTTAGTACAGGTATGATAACCAGCTGAGACACAAATCCACTTAATTCACACTCCCTTGTATAAACAGGTTTGTATAACCAGATTCGTCACGAATTATTCTAACTTTTATATCACACGTCAAGACAGAACCTCGCAGCAAAAATGATTGAATGTGTTAAGTTTTGACATTTCTAATCATAAATCTGAAAGTACGCTGACCCTCTGTAGCATATCCGAGGCGTCACTGCAGGGTTCAAGCATTCAGAAGTGCAGCTTCTATTTGTGTATGTCACACTTATGTTCGCCCACTTGTTGAGAAAATGTTGAAGAATGACTCATCGGGCTGCATCCCTTTATTTTACATCTGTGTAGATATGAACCTCTGGTTTCTGCCCTAATGAACTCCAGATTTCATATCCATCTTTGTAATAAGGGTTTAGTGCACTGAAACTGTAATAACTCTCAGTGTGTATTTCTCCACGGAGCTTTCTTATGACAGTCTGATCTCAGCCTACATTTACTTTCTTAGTCATCTTCAGCTCATGCTTCTTTTTTATTTTCCATTTATGGAGCAGAAATGCAGGTATCTTGTGCACCATGGGAAGTTTTCATTTAGCGCTAACTTGAAGCGCTTACTTGCTAATTTGTCGTCTTTAATCGGTTAACCAGTTTTATACTTTGTCGTGTGTGTTCATATTTTCCGTCTTTCTATTTTTTTTCTCTCTCTTATTTTCGTCACTTCAAAGTTTCACTTCAAGTGTCTGAATTTTCTTGCTTTTCCAACCCTCTCCCACTCACTTCCTGATGTTGCTCATTCTCCCTTGAAAGACTTCACTTCTTGATGGCGGCATTATCACAGCAACCTCTTGACAAACAAACCCCCACTTACGCAACAGAAGCACGCTTACACAAACCAAACTCTGAGCACACACACACACACACGCACACACACTGCGTAGGCTCTCTGCAGTGCCTCTACCTCATTGACCACAGTATATTACTTCATTAGCTATAGAGCAGATTTTACCGTTTTAAGTGAGATTAGCTTTCTTTGTCTCCTCCTGGACTCCAAAAAGCCCCGTGCCATAAACATTCACTTCAGACGCAGAGCCAATAACCTCAATGTCAAGTAATTTTATGTTTTCCTGGCATTTTTCTATCCGCAATTCATTCCTTTATTCCCTGAGAGAGTGCGTGCTGGATGGGGTCCACGACCATCTGACAAATTGTGACTCTGACACTAAAACTATGGCTGTAAAAAAAACAAAAAAACAAAAAAACAAAAAAAACACAATACCAGAAGTCAAAAGCTTCTGTTATAAAGACACTTTCATGAAAACGGTATGACGCAATTTACTAAAAAGCTCATGCATAATAAAAAGTATGCTGCCTTTTTTTTTTTTTTTGTATATTTAACAACATTACTGAGTAATATATATTTAAAAAAAAAACTGCGATATTAACAATCAAACCTCTTCGGGGCAGTTTCTATAAAGGGCAGCCATTTGTCTTTCTGTACGCAGGCGAGTTAAAAAATTTAAGAGGTAGACCGGCTCCACCAGAACTCCATTTTAAACCTTCCGAGAAATTTGCAGCCCAATTGATCATCGCAGTTCATTGCACGAAGCAGGGAGCCCGTGCAGGCTCTAAGGGAGGAGGAGGAGGAGGAGGAGAAGGAGGAGGAAGAGGAGGGAAGTCAGAAACACTAAACCTGTCCATCTGGGCGCTGTCTGCGTGGGCCGCTGGTTCGCTGCACCCTGGCCGCGCGGCGAGAGGCTGATGTGTCGCCGTAATCTGACCCAGTGATGATGGTGCAACAAGCGCTGTTTGTTTCCATACAGTCGTGTTGTGAAATTAATACGTTTGCTGCTGGTAAAATACGCTGGTTGTTTTACTTGGTCGCCATTGCATTTTTCACAGCTGGCCGCGTACGAGCATTAATCTGAAAATGTCAACTGTGAACAAACATAAGGCCATGGGAATACGTTTTCGTTTTCAGGACCACATAATGGCTTCCCCCATTCGACAAAGAGCGACGTGGATGCCTCTTAACGTGCAGAAGTTACAAAAAGTCCATGATTGGTGATGTAACAGACAGTCTGACCAAGATAAATCATTTTAAAACTTTTTCTACCTTTAGTGTAAAATATATTATGCACATTTCAACTGAGCAGCGAACAATTCTGTACGCACAGCCCCTAAACTTATGACTCCTTTTATCATTTCAGTGTTCCACTTTTAGCAAAGTGTACTTTGTCCTTTTGCTACGGCCTCATAAACTTGTTTCTTGCTCGCCTACCTTCGTTATTTCCTCAACAGGTTAAACCATCTACTCCTCTCACGCAACTTTATATTGTGGATTGTTGATTGATTTATTAAACGTGCCACAGAAGCCCGAGCCCAACCCAGACCACCAAGGAAATAAATTTGGCCCGACCCGGGTCGGGTTTGGGTCAGGCTCGTAAATCTAGACTCTACTGTGCAATCATGAGCTGTGGAAAGGAAATGTGAATGTCGCCAACTTAAGGTGAGGGATGATGATTTTGCAACTTTTTTATTAATATTTTTTTTTTGCCTTCCAAGCGATTTGGATGGGGGTTTTTTAATTAATTCCTCTGAATATATCGCACACTAATTAATTTATTTTGACAGTGGTGTGAGGACTTCCCTTGAAAGTGTCTTATTAATCAGTCAATCTATGCTGCTAAATGTCACACTGATACCTCATTACAGCAGTCGATATATACCGATATCCAACGTAACATAATTTTAAACAGTCATGAAACTGTAACGTATACTGAGGTTGTTTTTTTTTAATGCCTTGCCTTGAGATCTTGTTAAAGCGCTACAATTAAAATTCCACTTGTATAAAATCGGATAAGAGAACAGGAATGGGGTCCTTATATGTAGCACAGAATAGCAATCAGATCGAGTAGAAGTCATTTAAGCTTAGAGGAGCATTTTGTTCGAGAGCTAAAAGGAGGAGAAAAAAAAAGAGTGAATGAAAAGAAAGGAAGGACTCCTGCTAGCAAAACTAATAGAGTTTGAAATCAAAGTGGGATGTAAATATGTGCAGTTGCCCGAATGAGTAGGTTTGATTTGGACATTTTAACACAAATGTTCACATTTCTTTGATGCATTTTTCACCCGTCCAGCTTTCTTTTTCTTTTCTTTTTTTTTTCCCTCTCGTTTTGGGCTGATTCCATCCAGCTCTCCTTGCAGCTAAAGGGCAGTGCCCTGTCTGTGAGCCAATTCCCAGAGCTTTCTGCGATGGTTTGTGAATTATTCATTCAAACATGATTGACTGCAGGATTGAATTACGGGGTTGATTGATCGGTGGGCTGGTAAAATGGGATCCCGATGCCCGCTGAAACCTAAGTGTGACTTGAACGACTTGAGTGGAGAGCAGCATCAGCAAAGCTCTCTGGTTATGGTTGACCATCAGAGTTACTGGTAGTTTGCAACAAGGAGTCAGCAAAGTTTTGATCCTGGAGGATCTTTGACTCAACATGCAAAGCAAAATAAAGCAAATTTTTGAGTTTTGGTTTGACTACAGACGTATAAGATGAAGAAAGAGAAAACTAAAAAGATCAGTTGCTTTAACCATTAAATATTTTTTCTTCTTTAAATGAATTTGACTGCGGTTGCACATCTCTATGTTTTGAATTTTATGGCTCTGACAACTTTGAAATATTTATGCCCGGCAGTAATAAATACAGTAGAAATGTTATGTTATTTAGTAACACTCATTAAAAACTGCAACAAATTTAAATTAGGATAATGAGCATTTACGTGTTACATTTCTTTTTTTTAATGCGCTTCCTGTCACGTCTTCTTCTGCAGTCATTTCTGCTGGACTACTGTATTTTTTGCTCAACAGTGACACCTTGTGGTTAGGTAAAAAAAAAAAGCGGTAAACAGTATGTCGAATTGAAGCTACAATGGGCAAGTGTTAACATTAAGATGATTTTAAGTGAACTTTTTTAAAATTCAGAGTGCCTTTTAGTAACACTTTAAACAGGGGCATAAGCCAAACTGAGCAAAAGAAGAAAAAGCCACTGGAATCATGCTAACACCGACGTCCGGCTATTAGAGACTGAAGAGAACTTGGAAACATCCCAGTCAACCTGTAAAACAGTCAACCTGGAGCAATAAAAGCACAAACGTGACAAATGCTGACTGGATATTGGAAAAAAATACTTTTGTCCAATGAGAAAAAAACAGCTAACATGTCTATGTGGGCTCTGTTGGGATTTGCTAGGTTGGACGGTTTCTTCTTCAATAGGCTTCAGTTCTCATTCACTTCTTGTATGAGCTCAGTTGGTATTGAGAAAACCAATTTAAGTTGTGCAGCAAATCCAAGACCCATGAAGGTCCTAATTTGTACAATTCCTACAAATAATATAAATTTTGCCATTTTAGTAACCCACACATGATTCCATCCTTATTCTCTCCTGCAACGTGAGGAACAGTTCGCATGCCTGTATGTTCATTTATTGCTTAGATTACCTTAAAAGCTGTGATGTCGTCAAGAAAGTATATATTAAAAATTAGTAGAAAGCCTTAAGCTGTCCTGAATCTGCTGTAGTAATCATGCAACATCAAAACCTTATTATAGTAGTACCATTTATGTTTAAAAATAAAAAAGACTAAATTCTGCCTAACCTTTTTACCTCTAGAAATGTGTATTAAATCTTTTACAAGAACATCTTTTCTCTTTGTTTATATTCTGCTACTGATTATTAGACATACCTCTCAACAAATGACACAGAAATCAAAGAACAAATCTTTATTTCCCAGCTATCTGCACTCAGCTTCGATCAAAAAGCTATTTTCCAATAGTTTTTTTCAGAGTAATGCAGTGTTATAATGTTATAGAGAGTGTAAAAACCACTTTCTTCATGGTTTGCAATAACATATGTATCCACTGTTACTGGGGTAACTGCTAGAACGCTGCATGCTGAATTGATGCTAAATGCAAGAACAATATTCAGCCAAATATCCGATTTGTGCAGAAATGTCTTTGAATTGATTCCAGCAGATTACTGTAGCAGTGGTTTCAGTCTCAGGCTCTGGTTTGATCCTCGACTGTCTGTCCTGTCAAAGCAAAACAAATCTCTGCATTCCTTGGCTTTCATTAATGTCTTGCTTTATCCCTCAAGGTTCAACTTTCAGCCTCGTTTTTTAAGACTCGTTTTCCTGTTTGTGTATTTTTTTTTTTGTATATTTCTGCCTTACATCTCCCTGTGGAATTAGCACAATCCCAGATTAAACAGAAATATTCACTACTTGTTCATATGCGTGCGTCTGTGTACAGCCTCTTATGGTTTTATTTTTCTTTTTACACTCCATCCATGTTCCGCCTAATCCGGTGTCCTGTTATTTCCTGTTTGCAGTTGATGACCTCCAAGCCTCCAATCGCTGTAACACTGAGCAATCAGGTTTCCAGGAAACACTAATCAGATCCTAGATATCCCGAACTGCTTTTTCATCCTCCATCATCAAAGAACCTGACCCAATTGTCAATTCCAATTTGGTGCTAAGGGAAGAAAATAAAGCTGACTGCCTTTGGGAGTTTCCTTAAAATGTGGAAATTAAAGAAAGTAGCTTCCAAGCCTCCACTTCTGAAGCCATTTTAAGACTCAGTGAGATAAATATGATAGTCTAAGTCATAAATATCGAGACTGTGTTTATTCAAAACTACTCTCTGGATCTGATTCCAAACCTATCAGTGGAAGCGGTTGCAGATTCAGACATTGGTACGCTCCACCCAGGGCGTAATTCAATTAGGGGTTGGCTCCAGTACTACAGAAAACAAAAAATGACTTTGATGAACCTTCCAAGCATTTTGAACTGTCCTGTTGCTGAAATGTGCTGCACATATTAACTCGATTGATTGATTCAATCAGCAGTCATTCCCATTACGGAAATAAAATGCTAAACTGACCTCACTCAAATCCAATAAACAGAAGCTAAACAAAAGAAAAAAAACTTGAAATGACAAAATGTTGTTTTTTTTTCTTGATAAGAAGGTAATTAGCTTTTCTTTACTGCTTGTGTTTCAAATATAAGAACTGAAGTAAACAACACACAAAAAAAACAATTCAATTGCTTTTTTCACAAATTAGCAGAGAAAGTAAGATGTTTAATAATTGGAATGGTGCTTTTTCATCACATATAATAAATAATAAACTCTATCCAAACTTTTCAGGAAAATATCTGTTGTTATTGTGGGAACCCATTGTGTGCAACGTTTGTTTCTTGTTGTCCAAGTTTATGAAAAAAAAAAAAAACAACAGTAAAGAAAGCCACAGCACAGATTCAACTCCGTAGATTTATATTCAGTTAAGACCCCCCTTTAATGTGTGTGTGTGTTTCAGCTGACATCACAAGACGCAGTCTGGACTACTTGGTCCACAGTGGTCCATACTGGAAATCCTAACACCGCATGTGAGACCCAGTAAGATTACCGTCACAGAACGCTACAGAAAAGCCCCTGGATGCTCAGATTAATGGAAAGCGGCGCGTGGCTGAAAGAGTCTAAACAAACAGGCAGAGTCTGTGTGGCTTTCCTTCTCGCGCTTGCAGAACAGTTTGTCCATCTGCCAAGATTTTAATATTCAGCAAGCACAAAATTATCGTCACAAGATTCCGCAAGATAACTTTAACATCAGTCGTCTCATCCTGACTAAACATCCTTCAAATTGTTAATCGAAAGCGTTTTCAGCAGATTAAAATGTATGTCAAGATGAAACTATATAACTGTACATAACAACAACACTCTTCCTTGTGGAAGTTGTTACAGCAGGAAGAAGACCGAAAGTTAGCTTTTTTCAGCATCTGTGAGGTCAAGGGAAGTACAAACAAGAAAGAAGCTTTTGAAGAGGAAATTGTGTTTTCTATAACAGTGACGTGTGACAGCCAGGCTTAGCAAAAAGAAAGAGAGAGCAAAACTTAAAACAGATAACAGGAAGAATAAAGACATTATGGCACAGTGGCTCTATTTTCTTAACCTTCAGCTGGATTTGGACAGCAGTCTTTTGTAGTCTCAGAGGACAAGTAGGAATCTATATTATCTAGGAAAAACACACAGAGACAGCGGTTAGCAATGCTAACTGTGCTAATTTCTAACATAAGATGAAAAGATACTAGACTTTTCTGTTGTTGATGGCACGAAAGCCAGAGCAGAATATTTCAAACATCAGTCTTAAATCCCAGCTTTTTTCTTACAAAGAAATACGAATTTGCAACGTTGCCAATTGAATGCTTTACAAAAAACAGAGATCGGCAGACAGACAAAAAATTCTGATCTCATTTCTGTGCATTGAGAATTTTATTTAGGATTATTTATGAGGTATTTTTCTATTTAACCTTTTTTTTTTCTAAAACTGATGAGCGTCTACGTTCATCTTGTAATCGTAGCTTCTAGTTTTCCAGAATCTGACACTAAAAACAGACCCGTTTTCCGTAGAGACGCCTAAAAATAGGAAAGACAAGAGAACATGTCATTCAGGTAAGGCAGATGTGTATCATCAACAGCGAGGTCATTGCTACAAATTAGCTCATCCCCTAAAATCACCCATAACTACACTCAGACAGATTAAACCTGTGCATACAAGGCTGCATGAGGATCCATGTTTATGTCTCGCAGTCATGCACACTGAGGAAGACATGTACTATACCCTCACTGTTACTGAACTACAAGTGCGTGGCATCTTGGGGTCACCCCGTCTCCATAATCATTTATTTTTAAAGCACTGGTTCCGATAATTGCAGTGAGAAGATTTGGCATCCGCCAACCGAGTTTTCACCTCGACATGTTGCTGCCTGTAATGTTTAATTTTATGCGTGGCCTCTGTCGCCAGACAGCTTCATTTAGGATTCATTTAGAGGCTTTTTGTACATGTGTTCCTCGCATGTTTTGGTGACCACAAACGCTTGTGGGCAACAGGGAGAGTAATATGTCCTGCATATGTATCCAAAAAAACTACAGAGAGAGAGAGAATAAAGAAAAGCATCATTTGGAGACACAGAGCTGCAGCGTGCATGAGTCATTCACGTTCAAATGTGTATTTTCTCAAGTCAGTTGGCAAATATATGCGCTTGGGCTGGCACGCCGGCTGTACCCTACTGGCTGCCAGCTGTCACTCAGGAAGACGGAGAGATGGCGGATTGAGAGGGAGAGCGGGGAGAGATAAAGGGGGTGGTGATGATGTGAGGACACGAGCCCCGAGGCTTTCTTCCTCTCTTGTTTCTCATTTGTCTCTGCGATGATAACAAAAAACATGGCAGCTCAAAAGGAGAGAGGTCGACATCAGAAGGCAAAAAGCACAGAAGAGAAGAAGGAAGGCGAGGAGGATGGGGGTGAAACGGGAGAAACGTGACATTTTTCAGAGTTGTTAGCAAAGCACGCTGGCCACAACATTGAGATTCCTAATGCATTAGCCCAAATGAGCAAACCTCAGGGTTCCCCTCAGCAATCGCTATGAACGTGATTTTTTATGCAGACGTCCAATTGCTTTGTTTGCAGAGGGCCGCACGCTTTACTCGCAGCCTCTTGCAGTATTTATTACAGTTCTCTTCTGACTAATTAGGATGGACTGGGGGGAAAATAAAGCTCCTCTGCAGAAAGAGAAGCTCCTCGCAAGGAACAAGAACCCATTTTAGCCTGAACAAAAAAACAGGCATCCTTTTGGGTCCAGATTCTCTTTTTTTTCTCTCTCTCTCTCTCTAATTAGGAAGAAACGGGCCCCTGCTTCTCATGCCAGCGATGACAGGCAGGTTTCAAAACGCAATGAAAGAACAAATTCATCACCGCCAGTGAAAGAGGGCGACGTGAGCGTTCTCTTTTCTGTGCCACGCTTGGCAGTGAACACGGAGAGCGTGTAGAGTCAAGCGCCGAAGCAAACTCAGTGTACTGTACCTGTTAGAACGTGACGACAAGCCAACTACGGCTACTGCAAAACCCAACATCTTCAAGAAAACACTGTGTCCTGCTTGAACATGACAAATGGAGCGGGGGGGAGTTGTACGCCTCTAATGGCGCTGGCTGCACGAACAGCACGCCATCCAGAATCTGATGTCATGGCTCTGACTTTTACGGCATCAATCAACCTGCGGCAAAAGAGCTGGATTTTCATAGTTGCTCTGAGAAAAGTGTCAGCGTCGTGTGCAAAGAGTTTATTTGAAAATACATCATACGTCCAACGAGCAGTACATTGTATTTGACAGGAGGAAACCTGATATTCTGTGCTTCGCCGCAGCACGCTTATTGATTCACAGCGTCCCATATCGGACATGCACAAGCTAGCAGCTCATGTTCCACTTTATAGGAAATATAAATATTTTATATATTGAGCTCCCGAGGTTGCAGGCGATTTATCCCGTTTTATTTGTGTATTTTGTCAGCTGACTAATTGTGCAGACTAATTACACAAAGTGGCGCGAACTAACCTTTAAACCTCATCAAAGAGATTCATTTGGAGATTTCAAATACGCTGTTGGACTTACAAAATACCAATATCCCATAATAATCATGTTTTTCTGACATTGTGATCTGTTTTATGATTATGTTTATTCATTTTATGTGTATGTCAGAGAGAAATATCAAATAATGAAGGTTTATTGATTCTAAATCATCTAAAATCATCTTCTCAAGGTAAAAGGTTGAATATTTGTTATATCAACATTCTGAGAGTTTTATTTTTATTTCCCAGACTCGCCCATCAGTAAGGCACTGAGGAATAACTCTTGTGATTGGTTGAGATCAGCCTCCCTCTTTCTCATTGGCTGGCAAAAATTTCAGTTTTTGATTGATTGATTGATTGATTGATTGATTGATTGATTGATTGATTGATTGATTGATTGATTGATTGATTGATTGTTCCCTGTTAGTGTAAATCTTGTTTGTACCAGAAAGGTTTGATCCAGTGAAGAAACTTGACCTGATTGATTCAACCTGGACTGATCATCCTGCCAACCTGTGGCTGTGATAATTGTTTGATTAACACAGTGTGTTCACTAAGATGTTTTAACCTGTTATGCTTTCTTCAACAGGTTAGAATAGGTCTATGGGCCATGCAAACATGTTCATTACATTTTTTTGCACAAAATCATTCTTAGATAATGAGATTTTAGTTCTTTTTTTTAACTAAAATGAGCTGTTTTAGGGCCTGTCACTTTAAATTGAACTAATTTGCTGTTGGCCACGCCCCTCAATCAGTTTCAATGCATGTGGAAATAGATGCAATTATACAACTGTACGTCTCTGAAAAGCAGAAGTAGAGCCTTCTGCACAGCCGACAACAATGCAGCAAGTGGTTTCTGAATGATAAGTCAACAACAAAACACTTGTCTTTTCCAGCAGCCGTTGTACAGAGCTTCCAGCGAAAAAACCAGCTGACCAAAACGTGCTGGAGCTCATTTTCCAAAATAATGTGAACTTATTTCCAAACAATTTCCGGGTGGTGGTGTTTTTATTTTTTTTAATAATCACTGTTTTTAGGGCTTTTTTTTAAACCCAAATGAAAGTACAAACATGCAAAACGTGGATTTTACATATTGGGGTCCACGTTTAATAAACGCTGCAAGATGCCCTTTTTGTGTTTTTTCCTCACCTCAGACCTGTTTTAAGCCTTTGGTAAGTTTTTTAGCATTAATAAATTAGCTTCAAATCCAAAGTGAGAAAACTAATTTCATCCCAAAGCAAAGCGACAGTCCCCCCAGTTTGAGTCCCTTCATTTTCTTTTACAGTTAGTTCTTAAACTCCTACATAAGCATCAAAATAATATCTTGATATCGGAAACTTTAAGTGACATGAATTAACTTTTAGGGTCTTTAATCAACACAATGCCTATGGGAATATATACATTTCTTAAAATATAAGAAGTCTTTCCTGCTTCCTTTAAAAGAGCAACTGTGAAAAACTTAATGGAGAAATGTGATCTGTGCTTATCTGATTTGGATAACCATTAAGTAATCTGAGTAATGGACATTAATGTGGTTTAATGTACCTCATACGTTGTGCTGCATTACAAATAAAACTGATGATGCACACTCGGTCTGTTCATAAGAGACTGAATTCTTTGAGACACTGGCTTAGTAGATGATTAAACAGCACTTACTGAATTCTGCTGGATTTATTTGCCTTAATGTCAACAAATGTCAGTCCTTTTGGGCTGGAAAAAGCTTCCTCCGTCTCTTATTTAGTTCAGAGGCTTGGCAATTTCAAAGCAAGCCCCCATCAGCTACTTCTGGTTTTTGTATTAGCAACTAAAGGTCACAGCATTTTAAATCCCTCTGCTTTTAAATAAACTGATTTTGTTGAAATTGGTCAGACAGGTATTTGTCAGTATGAGCTTCACCTTAGACCACAAATTCCAGTTTTTTTTAATTATTATTATTATTACACTTGAAGATTATTAATAAACTGCCAGGGACATAAATAATATCTCAAAATGTTTCAGCATGTACATACCCAGATTAAAACTCAGCGTTTCTTTCAAGGCTGAGATTGTTAAATTGAAGAAATATGCAAAGTGATTTGTATACTAGTCTTATGCAGCAGTGTGTTGTGTGTTATGAGATTATATATATATATATATAAAGATATTTGGTTATCCGTGTTTAATAATATATTTCCTTCCTATGTGTAGCCTCAGCCTGTTACTGAAAGGAAGATGGGATGAATATTCAAGCAGTTTCAGTCTCCAAACACAGCAATCTCATGTACGAACAAGAAAATATTGCCAAAGGCAAAAAAAGAAAATAACAGACTCTTTTGAGACAGACAAATTGCGATTCTATTCCAGCTCAGTTTGCTCTCACAAGTAGCTTTAAGCTATTGATGTCTGTTCCTGCAAGGGGCGGACGCTCAACGTTCAACTGAAGGAACTTTTGGATATGCGAGAAGTAAAGTCATATATTTTGAAGCATCGCTGCATCGTAACACAGCTTTCACCAACACTCATCTTTTGTCTGCCAGGGAACTGGTCCCTTTTATCATAGCATACAATTTTCCCAGTTTACTTATGACAAGTATTAACCGTGGCTCAATTTAAGTTAGCTTATTATCAATAAATAGCTCTTTATTCGAGAGGCGGACATTTCAGTGTTTCAGTATCTTACATAAATGCACTCAAACTGAGCCATTTCTTTTTTTTTAACTTTATACTACCTTTGTGTTTTCAGAACGATAAGTCGTCTTATGGCAAGACATTTCTTCCAGTTGATTCATTACTCATTATTCACATTGTTCTCAAAAGTTACATCTGTCACCTATAAGACAAATTTTCAATGATTCAGTTGCAGTTAGCTAACTATTTATGTAGTAAATAGTTTTTTTATTTAAGTGGTTATGCATCATTTTTAGATATCTATTTAATATTTTAACCACACATTTAATATGTATCTGTAGTAGTGGTTGATTTTTTTCTATCAATTTTCTATCAAACTGAATAAAACCTCATAGACCTAAACGCAGGATGCTAACAGAGTTTGTTAGCTTGCTGGAAGCTAAGTGTATTAGTATGATGTCTTTTGGTCAAACTTTACCTCTAAATTGTGTAAAAAAAAAAAATTCAATAACTTTGTTTATCTATGCTGTAACTTAATTTTTTAAAATGTCACTGATCTGGTCAACCTACTGTTTCTACAGGCTGTAGATGATTTAAGCTAAGTGGTGTAAGCTAACAAAAAGCGACATTAGATATTGTCAAAGCATTTCTTCTCTTTTTGATAATCATTTTAACAGTCCAGCTTCAGTTTCTGTACATTTTTAAACATAACCTTTACCAGTAGGATTTAATCTTTTTATTGGTCACTCAAACACACAAACAGAAAAGTGTGTATATCAAACATGTAAAACTAGCTTTTTAATGTCCAAATAAAAGAAAAAGCATGAAATTACTTTCTGGAACTGAGAAGATGTGCCTTATCTGGTGTTAGGTAATAACTCTGGTTGAAACCAAATAGCAACATCTTTCTTTTAATTGTGCTCCTCTTTCCACAGGACCCTAACTGAGACGCATTCCAGCTAACCCCTGGTGTATGGCTAACCGAGCTTGGAAATGGAGGCCTAAATTGAATGATGTGCCACCCCACTCCAATGTCACCATCGATCTTCACAAACAGCTGCCTTGGCCGTTTCAAATAGAGACAATTGTATCTACCAAGAATATAAGCAACACAGACAGCATTTTCCAAATATAAAACTCAAAAATAGAGCAAAGTCTATCCTTCATTAGAGGGATGTATAAATTTACATTATATCTACTAATGAGCTAATTATCAGTAGATAAATATCCCAATACTCACACTATCTCTTTCAATTGAAAAAAAAAAATGAATGAGCTGTGCCAAAGATATTTTTGTTTTTACATATTTATGCTAAAAGTGAAAATATTTACAACTCCCCGGTGGTTTGTAATGCCTCACTACTAAATCATATATGATGTACTTTGCAGTCAGCGTAGCAAAAATCAGCAGCAATTACAAGACAACTGGAAATGTTTTCATCTCCCTTCATGTTTTATTTGCCTTGGAAGCGTTTCGGTTTGAGGAGCATGTGCTGATCCTGTCATTCCCACCCCGCCAGATAAACAGCAACTCGTAAAACTCGGGCTTCTGCCGCGCAGGGTGGCGGGGAAGTTTACAATAAATGTCTGGATAAATCCACAAAACACGGTGTTGCCAACTCTCCTCCAATGAAATACGCTAATGACCGCTCAAAAAGTCACACAGCGAAGCCGAGGCGACGCCCTAATTTACATGTGGATTAGGTTAATGGCTATTTATTAGCCGAATGAAAGAACTTACAACAAGATTACGGGGGAATGAATTTTGCGACATGGAAACGGGATAAAACTGGGTTGTGGAGATGAGGGAAGAGAGGCGCCTTCTGTCGCTCAAACCAAGTCTTACAAAGAAACCAATCCAGCGAATTTGAAGTTTTAACCAGCAGCTTAATGTGTGGTTACCCTGCAAATGTTCAACTAATGAATTATTAGTCATGCCCACAGACAAAAGCTGTAGCACCACCAAAAGCCACAATGGCTCCGAAAAGCTCTCCTTCACCTCTTTGCCTTTCTTTCTCTTCCACCGCTTCAAAATGCTTTCAGTAAACAAAACCAGGAACTATGTTTCTGCTTCTGCAATAAGTTACTGCAAATATTTTTAAGTTCGATATTCTCCCCGGTGTTCAGCTTCAGGATCTTATTAAAATACCCGACATGGGTAAATTAAAAAATATATAAAATACATCTTCAGTCGCTCTAAAACATGGCGTTCCACTGGGTTCTGTTCTTAGCCTCGTTTTATTTTCTTCCTTTACGCCATCTTTTCTCATCCTATAGGCATGTTTTCTGTCACAGCCGTTCCTATAGATATTCAGCTTTCTGCTACATTAGCACAACAGTTAATCATTATTTCATTCCCTCCCACATATGTGAATGTAATTCTGTTTCTACGCCTCATTAAAAGGTATTTTCAACTTCATTTACTGCTTACACTTCAGCGTGAAGATCCCCATAATTTTTCTCTTGAAGCTCAGTTCTTAACCTGCCATTTAAATATGCTAGTCCATTTTCTGTTTCAATTACATCTTGCACATTTTATGTAGCTCGTCTTGTTTTGCCTTTCTGCTGCTGCAAAAAATCCAGCAGGAATTACAAATTTTGTGATAACTTCAAATCAATATTGAGTACAGATGCTTTATGGCAAAAATCGCTCTAATTTTAGCGCTAATGTCTGTTTTAAGATGGATTCTTTGTTCTCACAGATTTCCACCTGCTGCCCAACACACACACGCACGCACACACACACACACACACTCAGTCGTCAATTCTTTCACCTCCAGTAGCAACAATGGATGCTGGCGAACGCTGTCATTCCTCTAATGACTGTGCTGTCGTGAATATAATGGCGATGCCGTTGCGTTTTATAGACAGGAAGTCCTCACAGTCCCCATGCGAGCAGAAAGCGCCGACACTCAGAGCCACTAGCAGCCCCTGTCCTATCTCAAACGGCGTCACGTCCATCCAATTCTGCGAAGCTGCTCTGCAGCCACTCAGAGGAGGATACGATGGGGAAAACAAAGCAAAGTGGAAAAAAAGGATAAGGTGGAGCTGTGGTGTTGCAGATATGCATCCAGCTGATCTCTCTCGATCTTGCTTGCTTGATTTCTCATTTGCCTGCTGCGATATCTTCCACGCATCGTCTCCTCAGCCTGTTTTGAACAGCTAACCCGCGACTGTTTCGTGATGTGTTTGGTGGCTAATCTGTCAGAGATCAGGATGAAATGATCTGCCCATCAGTCAATCACATCAATACGTCAAACGTCAGCCGATAATGCAGCCTCGCTTTCACGGCCGACTGAAACGAGCACTTATGATTTAAGACGAGCTTATCACTGGCAGCAAACAACGCGGGCCTCTGATCTGTTACAGGTTGCCAACTGAGGTACTCTTACATCTCTGGTCATTACTGAAAGTAAGCCTGAAGGCCAAATGCAATTATAAACGGCTCCCTACACATTACCCTGCTTATTGCATAAACTGCAGACCTAAAACAATGCGTGCCTGCCAGCGTACACTATTTCTACTATTTTTCTTGAGTGATTAGCAAGCACCTTGGTACTGCATCCTTGAAAACATTCGTAGCTGGAATTAATTGCTAAACACAAAACCAATCTGGAGTATTTCTTTAGACCATATGATTTGTTTTTGCTGTGTGGTTTTCACCAAATTTGTGAGTATCAACCAGAAGACTCAACATTCTTCAAAGAACGCCATTTTGTACCATGTAATGCCGCCTGATCAGGCTTCACTGAACCTTCTCATTTCACAGGTTGAAATGAGAAGAGATGGTAAAATTGTGCACCTAGTTATTAGGTGTAAGAATTATTATTTACACTTAAAAATTGTGATACTACTTTTTTTTTTGTAAAAAAAGCTTATCAGCTTTGAAGTACTTAGCAGAGGCAAAGGTTTTCTTCTTTTATTCAAATAAAAATTAATCACATTTAACTAATTTTGTTGATGTAAATATGTTCATTGTAGTAGCAATGATGTAAATCTGTAAGATAATAATGAACAATATCTCCACTCCAAAATAAATAACATTTACCAAAAATAAATTTACCTCTGAAAAATATTTAGTTTTGCCCAATAATTATTTAAGGAGTGGGGGTATCTCAACAAAGCTGCCTCTCACAACATGGCGATGTTGATGTAAAATCCTGACCTCAACATGGCAGCCGTCACTTTTTCCCAGAAGGCAAAGCTCAGAGCTGGAAGTGATGTCAAACCCCAGTGGTGCGGTTTCTCTTTGGATGTCAGAAACTGTAACCCTATAGACCCAACTGTTATTTTGGGACGAACAGCTATTAGCAATCCGTCAGAACAGCTAATAAATAGTTTGTTTTAGCCACTTCCTGTTCAATTTAAATGCATGCAGCCATGTTGGACACTGAGCTTGGGATTGGTCGGTGAGCTTTGACTTTTCCTGTTGGATTTCTGAATTCAGAGTGTTTTAAGGGGATTTTTCCGACTTCAATTAATTTATCATCAGCTTATTAAAATGAGAATAAAAAGCCGATGTTCATTTTTGATTGAAGTTTTCTTGAATGTGTGTTTCAATTATATTGTTTTTTAAATGTAATGGAAAAGATAAACAAGGGTGTCTAAATATGCGATACATATTTCACAGTAGTTTATTATGAGAGTATGAACTTATCACTGAAAATAAATTACAATATTATGGTGTCTTCAGGTTTTCAACATGATCATTTTTAAAGCAGAATATTTTTATTTAAGCAAAGAGTTTTACTAAATATTACAGGTTTACTAATCTAAGTTGTAGGTTTATTCTTTTCAACTCATGCTTTGGTAGTTCTAACATTAGTCATTAGGCATTTAATCCATTTTGGGGCTGTCCTGCGTTGGATTGGTCCATATTTAACCCCGGAATGAGTCAGCATAATAACCTGAACTGGGTTGTGGGGGGGAGGGTTTTACCCAGCAGTTTCTAATAGTGTTAACAGTAAAATATGGAATAACATAAAACCGAACAGGCAATCAGAAGTTTTGTTCTCCTCCAATAAATCAATGTCCTCGGCGGTGTAAACAGCGTTTGGCAATAACTTTAAATCAAACATCAAACGCAACACATCACACAAAGACTCGTACACTACAAAGACTCCGCCTGCAACACTTTGGGTCTGCTCTGTCTGCAAATGAACGAGACACAGCCTTACCATTCAATAACCGTGTTAATATCAAAACATCTAATAGCACTGGAAGAGGCTGCATTGTGCCCAGGCGGCTCATGCATTTGCAAATCTCAATAGCTCGCATCTATTGATGTGCGATGGAGAAATGCAAATCAGTTCAGCAGCCCTCAGCAGCATCAGAGCTGCTAGAAGGATTTTGCTGTATTTTTTTATTTTTTTAAAGGTGAGTGGAAGTCATATGACTGTGCAATGTAATCAGCGAGGCCATTCAGCGCCGCTGCCATGATTACTGCCAGACGGAGGCCTCGCTGCCAGTGAGTCAGAGGCCAGCCCGTCCAAGAATACCTCTTCCAGCATCCACAAGATGAATTCCTTTGGAGATGCCATCTGTTTGTCTATCGCCCGAGTGCTACGAGCACAGGTTAGATCAAGCCATTACATCAGGCGTGTCTCTAGCCTCTCCTTATCCATGTGAGCTCTGGTTTTGTTTTCCTCTCCCGCTTTCAGTCCAGGGGATTGTTATGAAAGTTGCAACATGGAGGAAAGCCGGTGGCGTTGATCATCTACATTGTTCCTCTTCCATGATCAGAGAGTCCTAGTTAAATTTTGGTCTTGTTGGAGGTGTTTAAGAAGCAGCAGTTCAAGCTATCCCACTGGGTGTTTGTTCATTTTGCCCAAACACCATTTTGTACTTTTGTAGTTTTAGTATTTCTTGTACCCCAACTTTGTGTCAATGGGTATCTCTTTCATAAACCCTTAGAAAACTGAGAATTTAGCAATTTGTTTTTGTATTTGACTCACCATCTAAAGAAATGAAATGTGCTCTGATGACTTCAACATATATTATCAATCAGCAGGGGTTCCCATCTAGAGTTATTTTGTATAGATAAGGTCTTCTAATGTGTCGTAGTTTATACGACTCAGAATGCCAAAACAGGGATCACAACCCAAATAAATGGAAAATTTTGCAGAGGCAACATAGAGAAATAAATGATACATATTCTGTGAGCATATGTATAAGTAATAATCCCCATAACCCATGAAACCACTAAGCTACAAAGAAAAATAAATGGCTACATAACAGTTCAAGTTAGCAACAGTGTGCAATGAGATTTTCACAGAACAAGCTTGAATCAAAATACCACCGTCTCATGGTCCATCCATTCACCCGCTGGACAAACCTGGTTTCCCTTGTAGGAAGGAGGGAGTACTGCACCAGACACACACACACCTAAAGGTCCAATTTAGAGGGACCTACGAACCTAAAGGTTGTGTTTTGGGTCTGTGGGAGGAAGCCGGAGTACCCGGAGAGAACTCACTCAAACATGCAAACTCCATGTCAAAAGACCCAAAGACGGGACTTGAACCCACTACCTTCTTGCTGCCAAAGATGTAAAAGAAGAAATGCCAACAGTTATGCTGCCAGAGTGTTAAACCATCACCATCCATGTACTACATGACTGGAGATTTCTTCCAACAACCAAACGTATATACCTCTTTTAAAGCGAGGGAAAAATGTGTTCGCCTTCTGTCGGCTAGCTGACCAAAGGGCGTATAGTGTGGTGAAAATCTTTTTGTAGTTTTTAAGCTAAACTTCGGCAAATGTGCAGCTTACTAGGCCTAGTTTACTAACAAAGATCCAAAATTATTTGCGTACAAGTACAAGAAAGAAGCGGGAAGGGTAGGAAAAAAATGGCAGCATAGTTACACAAAGTGGATGGTGCAAATAGGAAGGCAGACAATGCAAAAATTAGCTGCATTATTATTTATCATATTTTCTGCCCCATCAGTTTACACTTCCTCACTCTCTAATTCTGTAAAGCAAAATATTTCTCAGTTTTATGTTTAGATTTGCATCATGTTGTGTTGGTTTCAGCTGTTTTACAACCCTAATGACTATTTAATGGGCATAAACGGTGGTAGCGCGCGCGTGTGTGTGTGGAGGGGGTGATGCTGTTACAGGCATTATAAACGCAGTAATTCTGTCCACAAGTCCTTATCAGATAAAGTAAATGGAAATCTAGCAGGGTGGGGTTTCTGAAACTCACCTGTTCAAGTTGTTGATTAATCAACACCAGAGGGAAAGGAAGGAGATAAAAGTCTGCACTGATAATGGAGTACATGACATCAACAGTACTACTAACTATATCTAGAAATAAACTAAAAGCATTTGAAATATTCCAATTGAAAAAAGAACCAGAAAAAAAACAAAACAGCCTCACTATGATGTTTTGATGCTTTTGCATGAAGCCAATCAATCAGTGCAAAAATCCCTGAAGCTTTCATGCTCTCCCCTCTTTTGTTAGATTTTTCTTTCTTCCTTTCTTTCCTGTTTTTATACCCACGCTGGGCCTTCGGACCAGAACCCAGTCCTCACATCAGGCTGCCAGCTATTCACTGACAGCCGCATCCTCAATCATTTGCCTTGGCATTTGCGGAGAGTCGAACGTATTGTCTCACAGACAGACCTAATTGTTTCTTGAACCGTGCCAAGAATATTGGTCGAGTAAGAAAGGACAAAAAGAAAAAAAAAAGGAGATACTTGTTGGGGCTACAGCGCGGTAAAACACTCCTGAGGTGATTTTTCTTCTTCGCACAGATCGGATGATGAAAAGCATATTGGCAGTCCGGGCACATCAATCAATGCTCACCTACCGGATAGTGTTTGGGGCTGCCGCTCTTTCTCCTCTTTTCTCCCTCCCTTTCAGACTCTCTCTCTCTCTCTTTTTTTTTCCCTCGGCTGGTTCAGGCAAAGTCCCCCGGATTTGGCCACCTTTCTCCCCCGCACGCTGTCCTCCAGAATCAGGTGCGATCGCAATCTCGCCACCGTTGTATTCCCATATGTGGACGCCGCCGCAATTATGAATGCTCCTGTAGATGAGTGACTGGATACAGCCCGTGTGATCATGTGCTGCCAGCCCCTTCCTCTCCTCTCCTCTCCTCTCTCTCTCTCTCTCTCCGTCTACTCTGTGCAACTGCTCCCTCCGCCCGATTATCTCCCCGCTGCGGCACTGGCTGCACGGTAATACGGAGGCACAAAACGAGCCGGACTCAGAACTTGTGCTGGGTTTATGATGGTAATTAGTCACCGGAGCGGTCCGTGCTCGCTCATCCGTTGCCGGCTTGGAAAAAAAAAAAAAGAAAAAAGAAAAAATGCGCTGGCTCTCATGTGCTATTTGCACTGAATAAATTGGCCCCGAGACGCGGAAACGTGTTTTATTCTCTGAGAGAGAGAGAAATAATGGGTGAGGGGGGAGAAGAAGAAGAAGAAGAAGAAAAAACCCCTCCAATGTTCCATCTGAGATTGGTGAAGAATAGAAAAGGAGGAAGCTGCAGTGATCTATCTGTCTATGCTGCATGGTTTAATTTCTTTTTTACTTACTTAAATAAATATATAAGTGTAGTGTGCGTTTTTATATGTGCCCCCTTTACTTTGATGCCCCTAAAAGAAGTAAAATACTGATAATCATCAAAAATTACCTTTATTAGTGGTCTCTATCTTACCTATCTGTGAACACCGTGACCCTCTAGCAGAGCTGAAACGTAGGTGTGTCTCTCAGATACTTCGTGTCAACTCGTGGACCTTTTTGGAGTCCACAATGTCTCTCTAGCAGAGTTTACAGACCGCTTGGCGACGCGTTTCCTTTTCCGTCGTCAAACATCCGTGGAAAAGCAGATTTCAGGGCAGAACATCGGAGCATCAAATCAATCATTTAGGAAATACCTGTAAAAAAAAAAAATGTGTCACCCATACGATGATTTTCTTCTCGTTTCCTTGTTGGTCAGTACGTTATATACTGATTTTATCTGACCGGGGTACCGTCCTCCACATGCATGCTGAGCACCATTTTGTGGCTTGTAGCGAACTTTCTTCCAGCCCCCTAAATACTCTTGCAGTTTGGTGTTGATCCGCACGACAAAATCAAAAAAAATCGTCACATCCCTTTGATTTCCTCAGAGGACACAGACAGCTCTATGTTGCTGTCAGGATACCTGTTAAAGGAGCTTGCTGCTGGCACACAGTCACAGCTTCAAGTCTTCCCCTTTAGACAGAACAAACATCACAAGTAGATGCAGATTGGTGTAAGTCACCGTTTGAGCTCAAACACTGAGTTTCCACTGAAAAACTAAGACAAGACAAGCAAGCCTACTTTATATATATATATATAAAGTAGGCTTGCTTGTCTTGTCTTAGTTTT
>CAEGAE010011798.1:0-16539 GCA_903067095.1 Girardinus metallicus | reverse complement strand
CCATCCATCCATCCATCCATCCATCCATCCATCCATCCATCCATCCATCCATCCATCCATCCATCCATCCATCCATCATAACTACAGGAGACTTTTCGGGGTGATAATGAATGACTCACGGCAGGATTTTTGATACAACAGGAGAAAGGGACTCCACAGCGTTCTCTGCTGGGATTCTTGTCGGTGCAGTTGAAGTAGATGTTCTGGTTCCAGTCGTCAGGCCCATGAGCTCCACAGCACATCCACTGAGACAGCAGAAACAACAGGCTCTGAATAAACTCCCTTTTTCTGATCTAAGCTCTCCAGCTCAGTTAGATAGGCAGCTTACTGGGGCGGGTGGGGACTACATGAAACTCCACGAATCAACCACAGATCTAATCTCTCTTACAATACCTCGTGACAGAGCTTGGAGTTTACACATAAGAACCAATTATCCAAAATTTGTCATTCTTGTAATTGGATAGCGATTAGAAGGAATTACAATAATAATAATTATGAGATTTTCTCCAAAAATGCTCTCACTGCTAAGCACTAGTCTGATCGAGAGTCGCTTTTAAAATGTAAAGCAAGATTTCACAAGAGGAAATTTATGCTTACATCATGCAGATGAGTAATGCCTGGGGGATGTCGACAGGTTTTCACATTAATTTTAGTCAGCAGGTGAGGCAGAACTCACATATTCCTGGGTAAAGTCAATTAGATTCTGCAAGTCGATGTCATCGCGATAAGCCTTGATGTTATTATTGATGAAGAAGTTTAACTGGTCTTTGATCCAGTCCTTGAAGACAAAGGCGAGGATTCCCGCAGTCAGCTCCAGGAAGAAGATCAAGCCAAGGAACACGGAAAACTGGACAGGACAGGACAGGACAGGACATAGAAAACAATACGTGCGTCACATCACACAAGAATAAACGCATCGAATAAAAATGCACAAATTTTGCTTTGACTGTGTTTTAAAACAAATGAGCAGGAAAGCTTTGACGTTCCAGCATCTTTTATGTGGCGCCTGAACTGATGTGACAAGCAAGAGTGCAGCAACAAAGCCTGCAGTCCCTCAGGTGCCGTTACATTAGCCATTTACAGTAAATGCAGGAGACGGGGCTGATGATAAATGCACAAAAGCCACATTAGCTCCTCAGTCTGACGCCTGACTTATTGCTGCTAATGGACATCTGCTGGAGTTAGTAGATGCTCAGAATCGCAGCCAGCAATGAGGCAAATTTGTCTCAGTCAGTCACATGCTGTTATCAACACAGCCAACCCCAAATAAACCACCTTAATGGTGATGCGATGGTCTTCAATATAAAACATAAAAAGCCAAAAGATGAACAGAAATAAAATTCTTGTAGTGGAAAATGAGACTTGTTTCTTTCTCATTTCTTAATGCTTTTTTTTTTTTTTTTTTTTTCATGGATCAGAATTTATAACGTATTTATGATGTGTAACCAACTCGAAGCATTTGGCCTCTGGTGAGTCAAAGTGACGCCTGCTACCCAGCCTCGGCGCTGGTGCGAACCACACATCTAAAGCGGGGGAGGTGTCAACTGGTTCAAATGGTGTCTGCGCTTCAGAAGAAGAGAAACAGCTTACAAATTTAAGCAGGAGGGTGTTCTCTCGGAGCGCTCCGATGCAGCCGGCGAAGCCCAGGATGAACATGACCCCTCCCACCACCATGAAGAGCCACACGGGGTCAAAGCCCCCGAGGTCGGTGATCAATGACAGATTTGACAGCACGCCCTGAGGGAAAGAAAAGACAAAAGTGAGCAAAAACTCTGAAAAAATACTAATTTCCTCCATCACCACAGTGATGATGCATAACCTTGATAAACATCTGCATAGAAAAAAATCTTTTTAGTATTTTGATGTTGGTGTTGACGCTTTTACCACTTTTAGGCTATCAATTTTTTTAAGTGAAGTCGCACTGTTAATAAAACACAAAAGGCCAGAAACATGTTCAAGGATCGTGACTCTCTTCTGTGCATCTCCTCTTCATAATGAGAGATATACATAGAAACAATCACAAAGCCAAGGATTGTGTATTATTAATTTAAAATATGAAAGAAACAGGCAAGACACTGCACCTGCATCTGTGTTCGGTTAAAGCTCTTTCTTGACTTAGAAAAGATTTTTATTCTGTTTCATGGCGTCGCCACCGCAGAAATCGCTTTTTATTTTTGCAGAACACCAGGCCATAATCCAAACCGAAGCGCTCGCTCTTCTCCCTCAGGTGATTAAACATGGGTGTCTGCGTTAGGGACATTTATTTAAAGTTTGCAACAGCTACACCTTTACTTAGAGTTTAGAGTGATAAAGCTATTAGGTGCTATTGCAGTGACAGAATCATTAGTTACCGTCACTCAGAGCGTTTTCGCTGCAACAGGAAATCCTTTCCTCACCGTGATGATGCTGATGCCCACAGGTGTAAAACAGAGATTGTATTTGCTGTTTTAACTTCCTGTCTGTGTGCTCAGCATTCAGTACACCATAGGCACGTAGACACATAGCTTAGTTTATAAAGTGGTTAGGCATAGACAACTAACGGCAACCCCAACAAACTTGAGCAAATTGCTGATGACTCATCAAAACAGAGCACACTAAGCTAACCAAGTCGTAGCCAAACATGCAGAGTCAGATAATAATAAGCCCAATAAATACTATTGACACATGCACACTGTCTCCATTTCATTGCTGTTATATTCTCTTGTGCAGACACGCACCACTTTATTTTCCTCTTTCCTTTAGCAATAAAATTTATGTAGCAAAACTGCCCTTTACTTGAGCTGTGATTTCTTTTTTTATCTTTTAAATCGATTACAGTTTTTGAGTTAGCCTAAGCAACTTGCAAGTGCGTTTAAAATCTTCAACTTTACATGTACTTCACATAAATCAAGTTAAAAATCTCCTGAGATTATGATTTTACTCTTAAAAACAGTTTTGAATATTTTTGCAATCTCCCACACCATTACCACCACAGTGCGTCTATTTATACTGAAGAAAATTACATGTTGCTTTATTTTAAGGTCGTATGTCAAAGTAGGGAGCCACTGGAATCAAATATAAACGAAAACACCCACTATTTGCTTTCTTTGCCACAGTCTACAAAGAGAAAGAAAAACACATCCTTTGAAATACAACAAAAGAAATAATAATAATGAAATCCTATACTGAGAAGTTAATATGTACTGTGTAAAGGAAATGGTGTATGAAGCAGGCAATACTGCTTTCTTATGTTTTTATGTCACTTGTGGCAAAATAAACTGCTTTCATTAGAGCTTCAGCACACAACCTTAAACAATAATGTGTCAGGCTCCAAGAACTGAGCTTGAAACTAATCACCTTAGTCACTCAGACTCAGATTCACCATTAGGCCTTTTCAGCCCCTGCAATTCATCATGCAACCTAATCCCTATAAATTATTCACGCTGCTCCACAAAGGTCCTCCAGTGCAGCGCTATTTGCACACAGTTCATGGCCACACGTTGCTAATCGGTACACATAGCCACGCTGCTGCAGCATTTAAGGAGCACACTGGCATAATTTCGTGCTAATTAAAGAGCAAAGTGACTGTTAACTCAATTGGAAGAAGTTTTGCATGTTGCCACAACTCACTGCTCATAAAAGGTTAATGGTAAAAGATGACCTCCGTGTTCTTTACTCTGTGCACAGAAAACAGCAAATGTTCAAAAACGTGTTTTTTTTCTTTGGTGGACATTCAGACAACATGTTTTCAACTTCTGACATCTTTGAGTCAATCAGTGTTATTTTAATTGTTCACCCCCCCCCCCTTTCTAGCTCAAATTTCCTGGGCATTGAATCAAAATCTAAATGCTAAAACTCATAACAGGGATGCAGAACCAGATAATCAGTTTCTCAGACTAAATGAAGATAAGTAAGATAAAAATCTTTAAATAATCTGCCCATATGTACATTTTATACGATATTGCATGTGAGCCTCAACTCAGCAGCAAATCATATCTACAGCATGCAGAATCTTGAGGAATTTTAGTTATGCTGTGGTGATAATTTTGCTCGCTCACAGTTTGCATTTGCGAGCGTATGTTTATACATACCTTCTCCGCCCATGCCCACAGGCCTATACCCAAGAATGCTGCTCCTAGCAACTGTAAAACAAAGCAGACAGAAGACAGCTCCACTGTGAGAGAGGGAAAAAAAAAAACATCCTAAACATATAACAATTAAGAATGCATGAATCAAATTTGACTAGAAATAAATGCAAGGCACTATGTGCAGTAATTCAGTTGGGAAGAGTTTCATAAAACACCCGTTTATCAGGTCTGTTTTGGGATTGGTGTAATTTACAGGCATGTCTCTAAGGTAAGGGAAGCGGACAGAACAACTGCCTTCAGCACTTCTTAACTACGTTAAAACAGATTTATTCATGTCGTTCCCTCCCAAAACAGCTTTGCAAACTCATATTTTCTGCTATCAAGGCAGTAAGAAGTAATTGGAGGATTGTCTGGTTTGAAATGATTAACATCATCCTAAAATTTGCAAATGCATTATGTACAGATTATAAAGAAAAAAACTGGGGAAAAAATGCCATTGCAACCATACATGTCATTATTCTATTTCATGAGCCCCTTTGGTGCTTTTCCATTACATTTTCTTATCAGCAGTGAGTCATTGTGTAGCTTCGCAGTCCTGAATACAAGTATGAACTTAAGCTTGAATGAGATAAAAACTGCTTCGAGGGCAAAATAAGTATTTTTACATTTACACTGCATTGAGCCAAATGCACAAAGCAAAACTATAGTTGCTTTTCTGTTTTACACATCCACCCACACGCTCACTTCTGCCTATGTGAATGATGCTGATGGGGGTCGCTGTGAAAAACAAACCTATGATTTTAGTGGGACTTTTAGCATTAGACTTCTTTTGTTACGCGTTTCAATATTGCAAGAGTGACAAATATTGCACCGGCACTGTGGCTCTCTCCATCACTTTAACAGGCCTGTCAGACAGGAGCCAAAGTGAGCCATGTCTGAATGATTGAATGCCACCGCTTTAACAAATAAAGCCATAAACGCTGCGTGTCTCATGTCTGAAAAAGTGACTTTAAGGTGCTTTACGTCTCGTTAGAAGAGGGAGTCATTGCAACTGCAGGGTTTCCCCCCTCCCCGAAGCTTTAAGGCTCTGTGATTGTACTTTAAACCTTGATCACTTGACTGTTAAGCAAAACCCTTGGAGTGCTGCTCCGCCAACATTTGAAAGAAAGCGGCAAAAGAAACTCAAGACTTACTTGACCACTTTATGCTAACTTTCAAATTTAGACAAACATTAAATCTATGTTTACAGAGTATGCAAAGCAGGAGTCACAGTAAGTACTTGTGTTTTTTTTTTGTTTTTTTCACCCCCCACTCAACTACCGAGTGGCCAAAGAGCAACATCCATGCAGAGCCGATTTATTGCTTCCGCAAGGCAGTAGATGTTTGACCAAATAACTCCTTGATTAATCTGGTACACCAATATACATGTGTTACATAAGGTTTTTCTTGAGTCTCTCTTCTTCAATCGTCAATAGTTGTGTATGGGGCTGAACTGCAGTGTGTGTGCGTGATGACTCAGACAACCACATCTACTTGCTTTACCAGTGAAGACAAGTTAGGTCAGCAAGTAAGACTCGTTCAAGACTCCAAGATGTCGCAATCTGCAAACTGGCTGCTGATTGTCAGACTTTCGCACTAAATTGATTGGAGTTAGTGTAAGCTACAGGCGAAACATTTGGTATCCAAGTTTCAGTTTACAGTTCCTTTGTTTAAAACCAATGTGAGCTCTGTGGGTTTTTGGGGGGTTATTTGCTGCATGAGTAGACTACACTTTCATTGACATGCACCATTTTCCACAGTTCACCTTAAGGTACACATTAATATTACAAGACCACTGCTGAATAAATGTTAACAAAACAGAGGAAAGGTTTTGCACTACGGTTGAGAAACCGTAAAAACAATCACAGTTTGGATATCTTACACAAATCCTGTAGTTGCTAAAGCAAAGGAAGGTTAATTTGATAGAAAAGTTTCAACAACGTTAAAGCAAATCCTTGCTTTTTATAGTAAAAATGTCCTCCCAATATTGGGGTTTATTTGGTTGTATGCCATGAACTATACAAATTTAATTTATGGAGATTTTTTTTCCAGAAAAATTCTTCAAAATATCTGAAGCACAAGTATAGCCAAATATGTAACACATAGGTACACTTAAAATGTGTTAAATTACCTTGAAGTTTATTGAACAGAGTAACAAAAAAAAAGACGCCGACCTTTTGGTTTAAAACAACAAAAAGTGGTTGCAATGTTAAAAATGATAGTCAAAGTAGCAGCATGGTTGGGTGGATATGATAGTTGCGTAACAGTTCTAGTGAAGGGTGTGGTGGTGCTGGATTTAGAGCGGAAGTGACAGCCAGGAAGACCCAGGATACACAGGCAGACACCAGGTAGCAGGGATTAGATTGACAGATCAGAGGCTTTACTGTTTTTAACACTCGGCGACCTGCAGCTGGTTTAAGTCAGACTGTGACCGGGAAAGCAACACGAGACGCTCATCACACAGCACCAACTCACACTTAACCTTATTCGACTTGAGGGGTTAAAAAAGACAGCTCCAATTTTACTCAGTATAAGTTGGACAGTAGTCAAAAAGCTCTAAGGTTTACTTGGTATTCGAAAAAAGAAACAGGTTGAAGTCAGATTAAGAAAAAATATTGTCTGATACAGCGTTTTTGTGTGGTTTCTGCATGTTCTTCCTGTATGTGCAGCTTGATTACAACTGTGGTTTCACAGACATGCTTTGCAGTTACAAGACGAAAAAACGGTGAGTCTTAGTTCAGAAAAATAAAAAATGCTCAGGCCATAAAAACAGAAAAAAAATGTTGAAAAAATTTGCCGGGCAATGGAGCAAAGTCCATCCAGTAGATTACGAACACAGATTGTGCTCCATCTTACCAGATAAAAATACTCAAACAGGAATGAAGCTAATCATAATCAAAGCTGTTCTGTGTTGTTTTATTTTCCACCCAAGTAAGCATGAATCACAACAAAAGCATGAAAAGAAAAAAATCAACAACTTTAAGATAAATATATCACCCTACGCCAGTGGCACTAGAGCAAGTTCTGCAGAATTATGACAAAGTACATGCAAGTTCAGGCAGACATGGAACAAGTCTGTGGTATGGAAACCAACATTGAACTCTGTTCAGCGTACACAACTATACATGTGCTGCACAAGGGTTTTACCTTACCTGCAGATTCGAATGGATAACCAAACAGAAGATAATCGGGGAAAAAAGTCAATTTAACAGTGCAAGTTTTTGCCAATCTACATATTATTTCACACAATTTTTCTATTCTTCTTAGCAAAAATTATTTAAAGTAATTTAAGAAAGTAATCATTCTTCTTGGTTGATAAACACTACAAAACATTCAAATTCCTACCTAGACCACTTATCACACCTTCATCACTTTACCCATATGCCACTTGCTTTGTAGACCTTGGTCAGCTGAAGGAAAAGCATTTTATTTTTTCACTTTTCTAAATGTACATTTTTAAGGTGTCTGAAGCAAGCGTTTATGTAATTACTAACACTGAGCAGCAGCACAGAGTCTTACGGTCGTAGCCTCCGAATTAGAAAGCCAATTTTTAGGCAGGCATTAGCATTATCTGCTTTTTAGTCATGTAGATTTAGTACAAACTACTCTAATGTTAGCTCTTGAGGATATACTCAGCCCTTCATTGTGACTAGTTTTTGTGTTTCTCGTAGACCTCCCCAGTCGACAAGTGATGTTATTCTCTTCAAAGGGAAGAACTGGAAAGACCTTTTAAGGCGTTCCCTTTTTCTGAATTTTGATTAATTATATAGTTAACAAGCACACTTTGAGAACCACATTCAAAGTGGACAGAGGTTTTAATAGAACTAAAATCAAAATGGTGTTTGCTCGAACCATGTCTCAACAAAACTTGTGTTATCATAACGACAGAGCCTAACGCACCCTCACCCCTCACAATCCCAGTAGCCAATTCTGGTTATACGCAAGTGGCAACACTCAGTGCTTTTCAAGTCCTATCTGCAAATTAAACTTACCTCATGGCACAAAAAGGTTGGGATTGAAAGAAATTCAAATGAATGGAACAAATGAAAGCAATCTGAACCTGCTTTTGAGCATTGCCCACATTACTTCCTTTTATCAAACTTTCCCAGAGTGTAATGCGAGCCCCTAATGTTAAATTTAGGTCAGGAAGACTAAGACACCACAGCATCAATGCTACTGGAAGACAACAGTTCTGCTTATTGATTGTTATGGCAGTCTTTTTTTAATCACCTCTTAACAGTTTGGAAATGAATGCAAGCAGGAAAAGCAGTTTTTTTTTTTCTAATCCATTTTAAAAATGAGACTCAGTCTTTGAATATTTATCCTCCAACTCTGCTGTAGGTAATTTGTCATTCTGTTCTTATCACTGTACCTTGTGCTTGATCACAGAACAAATAAACCCTGGAACAAGATGTTTTTGTAGCAGCTTTCTTATTCAGGTTTAAGGATCGTTTCCAGAAAGTTCTGACTAATGCTAGTGTCAGAAGCTTGTTTTCCAGGAGGACAGAGATTCTCAACACATGAAAAGATTCCTTGATTAGATTCAAATGTTAAAGTAAAAACTTCTCTGAACAGAAAAAGCTTTTTTATAAAGATTTATATCTTAAGATTTGCTAAAAACTGCTGTCATGTAACAGTTGGTACACAATGTGCGACTTGTAGAGATCACAATGTACAAGCTTGATACTATGAGAAATTGATACTAACCTGAGTAACACTGTATTATGCAAAATTTAGCACATGAGAGATATTCATACCTTTGATATACATGCATATTTTTACATTTGGTCTCATTACCACCACAATCCTAAACAAATTGCATGTAATTTGTAACTATACCCCATTTGCACTTAATTTAAATACAAAATAAATACAGCTGTCCGGTGAGGACTTCAGAGTTGCTAAAAAACATTAGTGAACAATCACCCTCATCTTACCTGTCTGCTTTGTACCCCAAAGCAGACAGGTTAGATATCAAGTTGTGGAGAAATTTAAAGTTAAGTTAGGATTTCAAAACAACCCAGCCTTTCAAATCCATCATCTGAAAACTGAAAAGCATATAGAAAAGTAGGAAAAGACATTGTTGTACCGACTTGTTATACAAGGAGGGTATCAGAGACACAGACAACAGGAGTACAGTGACTCTGAAGAGGCAGAACTGATCCACGTGTCAAAAAGCAGCATTTATCGACAACAATTCATCTCACCCTCCTAATTCTGGCAAACAGAAAGCTATTGCTGAAAGCCATAAGATGTTTCAGTTTAGGGATACAACTAACATGTCGACTAACACTGAACTTCTTTGACCACAAACGCAAAGCTCTACATGTGGTGGAAAACTAACCCTGCACCTAACCCTCTCTGTTTATTTATAAAACCGCTTGTGTTTTTTGGTCCCCACATCACACACTTGAAAGAGCTCGTCAAGCAACAAAATATTTCAGCATGTAGTCGTAATGCGATGAGGCTGTACAGATACACAAAGTATCTTGAATTAAATCCTGCTCCGAAGAGTCCACTCGTGACTGGTTCAGCTCAGGTAAATGTTAATACCAGGGGTAAACAGATTCAGCTCTAAATTGGTCTTGACGGGTTTGTTCCCAAACAAATGCATTCACACGTGTCCCTCGATAGCCTTCCACCTGCGGGATATCATCCGATGCGCACCGTGGCATCAACTGTGAACACCCAATGTGGAGCTGCCTAATGGCACTCTGCATCCAACCAACTCGGTAACTTGGTTACAGCTTAACAAGCTCTTAATTACAGCATGCAGAGCTTCCACACATTTCAGCAGCTCAGGCAGAAAATGTGATTAATTAAATAGATGTGAGGAATGCATCTATTCAAGGAAGGAGAGAAGGTGTGTTGTTTTCCGGCGCGAATGTCTGGCTGTCTCAGGCAAGCTCGGGGGAGAGGAGAAAATTCACTGAGAAAAGCAACAGTAGCGTGAACCCAACAGAGTATTTATGGCCTTACAATCATTCTCTCTCAATTTAGGCAGCGTTTTCAAGCTTGACAAGATCGCTATGAGAAAAACAAATGGACTGATTTAAGAAGAGTAACTCCCGTCTCTATCCATTTGAGCAATGCACGAGTCTGTCTATCAAAATCCGGCTCCGCAGCTCACGTACAAGTGGGAAACATCTTCTTGTTATTATCAACGGAAACAGCCAGCGAGCTGGAACTTGTTCCATAGTTTCACACAAAGCGCAGATACGAGCCTGTTGCCTTGGCTTGAGTGTCAAACTGGAAGAACACAATATGAGTCAAACACAATACCACAGCCCTCTGACTCAATATTTCCCGCTTGAATCACCAATCCATTGGAATTACAAAGCATTTTCATTTCAGGCAAATTGCTGCATATTCACACACTTTTCTTTTTCTACGCAAGACTTCGGCTCATGGGATGTTTATCTAGTTCATATTACCTCAGTTTTACATAATGCAAAGTGTGTCAAAATTCCTCAGTTTTTAAGGTCTTGAGGTGTGAGTAGGCGATGACGAACAGGAAGAGAGCATCTGTGTTCCATATATTTAATGAGTCAATTAGAACATATGCATAATGGATGAAAACAAGAGCCTCACACACCACCAGTGCCTCCCTTTCAAGCTGGGCTTTGTTCTTACCATCCCCTCTTTGTGAATTCGAGGGTTTGCGAGTGCAGAGAAACAATGCTGTCAAGCAAAGCCCGAACACTACGGCTGCAGAGACTTTAAAAGAGATGTTTGAAAAGAGCAGAGCTGTGTAGTATTCAGGCCGTGTGGCCTTTTCTTTACAACTGCGTGTGGGAAGACCCTCCGGGGCAGACAGACGCACCATTACTTCACCCACAGACATTATACCACACCAAGCTGCACAGAGGCTATGCAGGGGGACGGGGAGGGGGGGAGGGGGGGGGGTTGGGAAGGGAGTGGTGAGTCAACCTAAACAGAGAAACTTTTCACAATCAAGAGGGATAAAGATGGTGGACTTAAGGAGTTAGGCCATCACTCAGATTGGTAGTACCAACACCTAGAAGTACAATCAGAAACAAATACTCAGTTAATTAGCTTGCTTCTCTTTAAAAACATTGGTATTGTACAACATATTGACCTAAGACCTTATAACCCACTATACTGTCTCTCATAGGGGTAACAAACTCTAAAACTTAAATCAGAACAATCACAGTTAATACAAGCTTATGTGTTACATGATTAGTGGCCGATTAAAAGAGAAATTCTCAAGCCACTTTATTAGGTACACCTCTTCAATTGCTTGTTAAACATCAACTCAACCAATCAACTCAGAAGGTTTAGGCGTTAAGACATAGTGAAGATGACTTGCAAAGGATCAAACCATGACTCAAAATAAGGCAGGAAGAGGATGCAATGACTTTGTTGGTGCCAGACGGGCTGGTCTGAGTATTTCAAAAATTGCTGATGTGCTGGATTTTTTTTTTTATTTATGTACAACCATCTCGAGTTTACAGAGAATTGTCTAAATAAGAAAAAATATCTAGTGACCAACAGTTGTGTCAACAAAACTCTTACTGACGTCAAATGTCAGAGGGCAAGCAGCAGACTGATTCAGCATTACAAAAAGGCAACAGTGGTTGTTTGCTATAAAGGCACCCCAAATACCATCTCTGGACACGTCAATCCCCCGAAGCACCAGAAAAATATACTGGCTGCAACTGCCACCAGCTAAAAACAGGAAACTGTGGCTGCACTTTCCACAGTGAACAATAGCAGAGTGGAAAAATATTGCATGGTTTGATGAATGTCGGGGAACTTTAGTACAAATTGTTTGTTTAAGAGCCGCAGCTCCGATTAATTTTGTTGTTGACACTGTCCATCCCTTTAAACCCATCCCTTTACTACCCATCTTCTTATGGCTTTATATGGATATTTTAAAGCCATTTCCTGCAAAATAACACAACCAATTCTATGCACACTGGTACATCGAACATGACAATGAGCTCAATGTACTCCAAAGGCCTGCACAGTCACTAGACGACAATTCAATAAAGAAACTTTAGGATGTAGCAGAATGAGAGATTAGTATTACGGATGTGCAGCCAATGAACTTGCAGAAAGTATGTGATGCCATCATCTCATACCAAAATGTCTCATACCTTGTTGAGTTTGTCATGAAGATTCAATGCAGCTCTGAAGGCAAAACAGGTTGCTACCAGGTTGCTAGTTCACCCTGGTACTGTCGGTGTTTTATATTAAACTACACAAATGCATGTTCTCACAGGCAAAATCAGCCACTTATTAGATTTAAAAAAAATGTATAAAACAAACTTCAACCAACAAAACAAGTGGTAAGAACAACAAGCTAACTTTTCTTTACGATATTACTTTTTATTAACCTACATGAAATATGGAAAACACAAACGAATTACCAAGCTCTTCCTTTCATAAATGGGAAACATTTTGACTGAAGAGTTAATTTACATTAGTGACATAAGTCACCAAGTGAAAATATGCCCAGGATAGAAAAAGTAGTGAGTAAAAACAGAGGATGTGCTACATAAGCTATAACAACGCTACTGGGTTTATCTTATTGTCATTGTATTAAACTTAAAAACAATTGTTCCACCTGAATCAGAACAATCAAGATCAGTAGCTTATCGGTTATGTAAGAAATCATTAATTAGACAAATCAGAACAGCAACTGGCATAAAAGACAAATTAAAAGCTTTTAAATATAGAGTAAATGAATGAATACAAAAGACAATAATATTAATCAAACATGAGAAAACATTTGCTCAACACCAACGGTCTTTAAGTTGAGGTAGCTTTACGTTGACATAACTTTTTTTTTTTTCTCAATCCAGAGACACTTAATACTGATAAAGTGAAAGTAAACGCCAAAACTCAATAAACTTACCCAGAATATAATGTTAAATCCAAATAAGAAGTATTTAACGCAGCAGCTGACTTCGGCTCCCTTTATGTGACGGTGTTTTCTACTCATTATTCCGCGGAATAGTAACGGCGGCTATCTGGGAAGCTAAAGTAACCTACAGGGATAGGTACTTCGAAAGCTCAGCTAAAGCCGCAGTTCCCGAACTACTCCCATTGAGGTTTGTTGTCTCCATTAGCTGGACGAAACACAGTTTACTCACCGCGGTCCACTGGGTAAGCCAAATCAAACATAAGTCACTTGTTATCGTTCTCTTACTTGCTAGGCCAGCTAGCTCGCAACTTCTACCGTTAGCGTTAGCGGCTAACAACAACAATTCGGGGACACCTAACTAAGGCACAGGCATCCATCTGCAGTTCTCCTGACATTCAACGAAAAAAAAAAAAAAAAGGCTGTTTTATTTCTAAGAAGAAAACACCCAGAGATAGTGTTAAACCAGGTAACCTCTCAGCTCGACATCCCTAATGTTATCTCGTCTACTACATCGCTGCTAATAAGAGCCTTCATCTTTGTTTTCTTTTTTTTTTTCTTCTTTTTTTTTTTTTTTTTTCCAGGGAAGCAAGCCCTTGCTGTCAAACGACAAAACCCACTGTGTTTGGCTTGTGGCCCTTTTCACCTCAAGAGCGGCCTCTTGTGTCGTCAACGAAGGTTTTTTTTTTTCTCCCTGAATTGAGACAAAATGTTCTTCTGGCTCACAATCTAATATAGCAGCATCGATCAGATAAAGAAAAAGTGATTCATTAAAGTTTAACACATTGCAGGCATAATACTGAACTATTTCAAATGTCACAAGAACACATATCCCCTGTTACTATATTAGTAACATAATTTCTAACCATGTTATTTATCATGCGTGCCATTTCAATTATAGAGGTAGTAAAATAATGTTTCTGAAAAATAAAAAAAAGTGAGTACAGGGCCCCGTGTAAAAAGTTTCCAAAAGGTTGGTGGAATGGTGGCCATCATGTTGGGATGGCACATCAAAACAACCTAGACAAAACAGGATTTCAATAGTTTTATAATGCTTTTCTCATTATTATATTTCTTGAGTGTCATTCTACAAAAAGTGCTATGAAATAAATAAATTCATTGAAACATCCACCCTCCTATCTAAAATTCTAATGAATTAATAAGAAATATTATGCTTAATATACAGTTATTCCCAAAATTAGTCATACGCCTGGCAGACTTTATATTTACAACAGTTTCCACTAGACTAAATACTCTATTTCCGATGGAAAATAACACAGACAACTTCTAAAAAAGTAAAGCAACGTAAAAAAAAAAAGCAGCAGTTTTGAAAATGATATGGTTTTATTTAAATGTTAAGAGAGGAACGGAATGCAAATTTTTTTTTAACCCATCTCTACACAATGGGAAAATAATATCTTCCTAAAAGTCTTTAACGTTGGAAGGTGCCATTTTCACTAATATTTAGCTTTCTTTCCAGGTTCTCTATAGAATTAAAGTTGGGACTTTAATGTACTTTGTTGTGACATTCCTTTGCCACTTTTGAGACAATTTTTCTGTACATAGTAGCAATATTTGAATTTAAAATTTATACTTGTATCTACTGATTCTCAGCTTCACATTTATCATAACAGGACACAAACACATGTAAAAAATATAATAAGAGCAAATGTGCAGGTGCACAATTAACAATTACCTGCCAAGGTACTGACAGTAAGTCAAATTCACACTCTGTTTTGAACAGTCTGGAAAACTATCCAGTTTAATTTTAGCATCTGATGTGAAAAAGAAATCTGGAAACATATTGGTATTTACAGATTTTAGTCCACATTCTATTTCCAGAGTGAAAAAATATTGCATTTCCGAAAAAATGCTAACTTTTTAGACAGAGTTTTGATAGTAACATGTCAGTATATTAATATTATAAATATAGTATAATGTCATTGGAGAAAAAGGTATATATAAGTATTGTTTTGTTTATTTTGCTAATTACTTACTTATTGCCTTTTTACAATCTGTTTTTGCAGCTTTCATTTGGGTTTACCATACTGTAAAAATACAAACTGTAACTTTATTTTAAAACACAACAACAACAAAACAATTAGCTTGCATAATAAAAAATAGCTTAAAGTTGCAAAAATAATCTATATTTTTATTTATGGAAAATTTGGACATTTTGTCATGAGAAATGCTCAGGTATTTGAATAAACACAAATATTGTGTTTATTCAAATATTTGTGAAAACATTGTGTTTATTCAAACACAATGTTTGAATAACATTGTGTTTTAACACTTGATTTTGTTTACCTCAGCAACAAAGAGAATATGACGCTATAAAAATTAGACTTGTTATTTAAGTTTATTTTCTCGCATTCCTATTGTCTAATGACCACACTTTAAAATGACACTGTTAGAAAGGAAGTAGATGAAACTGAATGTTTCATCTAAGTAAAATGGAATTTACTTTGAGGAAACAATTAAAAGTCAATCTTAGGATTCAAATTTGCTTGATTGGGTGTGTGTGTGTGTGTGTGTTTTTTTTTTTTTTGGCACCCATACAGATTGTATTTTAATGTCATGAATGTTTAAAGTTGTGAAAAGCTCAGAGTTGTGTTGCAGGGGGCATGCTTGAATAGCGTCTGCTCTAGTAGTGTAGACAAATTTGAACTTCAGTCTAAAGTCCTACAGATGGCAGTCTTTGAACCTGGTTTAAGTTTTCTTTTCACCTCTGGATTCTGGTGTTGGGGACATGCCACTCCCCAAATCGTTTGCTACAAACATGGCGAACTGACAGTGAACTCAGCTCAAAGCTATAAAGTCAAAGAAATGAGTCTTCATAGTATCATGAGGTGGACCATTATTGATTTTTGGCTTTATTTAATGAAAAAGGTGCATGTAGCTTATTTCAATTATCAGATTTATGTGGAAATGAAATAAAAAGGGATTTTCAAATCATAGACACTGCAGTATTTGTAAAATGTTCAATCAGTACAAACATATTACACCATTATTTCATAACACTTTTATCATTTATGCTAGATTATTCCCTGCTTTTGATGACAATCCACATGGGAGCTGGAGTTTGATCTTGGTCTTGAGTAGTTATATTAATACACATTTATAAAAAAAAATAAAATAATAATACACTCTTTGAGTTCTTTTCAGTATGGTTTTAATAGTTTTATATATCAAAATAAGAAAAGTGAAATAAACTCTACAGTCTTCTGTAAATGTAAAACCAACTTCGAATGAACTTTAAATATTTTATCCATTAAAGTGTGATTTGTAATTAAAACTAAGCATAAATGGTTGGAAAATAACAATTCCACTGCCTATAGGGCAGCGCGTGAAGCAATGACTTACATATTCTTTAATACATTTTATGATGTTTGCAGGCAAATCATTTCAGTCAGCTTGAGGTGTGAACTGACTGAAAGGACTACAACACCTTTAATCATTGCTTTTTATCTCCATCCATCCATCCATCCATCCATCCATCCATCCATCCATCCATCCATCCATCCATCCATCCATCCATCCATCCAT
>CAEGAE010011797.1:0-18491 GCA_903067095.1 Girardinus metallicus | reverse complement strand
ATATATATATATATAAATACATTTATAAAACATATCAAACACTAAAACATGAGATTTTAAATATCCAAAATAAAAATAAAAAACGGCAATAATTAAAATGGATTGTTTTAAATTGCATTAAAAAAAACAAACAAATCAATCATTCAGGTTAGACAGGGAAAACGGTCAAAAGTGGCAGGCAGCGCAAACAAACTACTTTGCACTGGGTGTCAAAATTTTTGCAGCATTCTCAAAATGGCGGCTTTTCAACTATTTTAAAAGGGAGCGTCTCTTCGAAGCCTATTGTGCAAACGGAAATGATCGCGCTCACTTCAATTTCTCATGCGAGCCACCGCTTACCGTGACAGGTCTACCGACGCTCGATGTTAAAACGAGGGCACTCACCATGTAAAGGATGACAAAAAGCCTGGCCATGGGGTAGCGCCTCAGGAAGATCCCCAGTCTTATGCTGCCAGGCAACAGAAATGTTGTCAAAACGGAGGAAGGATTTAGGTCGTTGTGCAAAGAAGAGGATGAGGGCTTACCTGAAACGGTCGATGGTGCTGGCTGCCTTCCGGACTTTTCCGTACACACCTGGACTGTCCTGATCGCTGAACAGCACCGGTGTGTTTCTCTGACGCGTTCCTAACCGCCGACGAAAAAAAAACAACCAACAAACACAAATGATTTTAACCGTTTTATGTCCTAAATATGAATAAAAAGTGGTCAAAGTTATGGTTACTGGGATAAAAAAAAAAAAAAAAGACTAATAAAAGGTCTAACCGGGACCCTCCAGGGTGCTCATGTTGATGGACGAGCCCCCGCTTTGGCCTCCCTGCGCGCTCTTCAGCTGCTGCTCCAGACGCTCCAGCTGGAAGACCAGCGAGCTTTTCTCCGTGCCCAGGGCCTCCAGCACGGTCTGCTTCTGGATCAGAGTCTCCGTCAGCTGGTGGAGGCGATTCTCCAGCTCCGTCTGGCTGCTGCTGCTCAGAGTCTTGTTGGTCAGCTGGGAAAAAAAAAAAGAATAAAGTAAAAGAGTTCAAAAGAAATTGGAAAGGAGTGTGTTCTTCTCAGTTGCCAATAAAACGTGCTTCATTCGCTTACGAGGCTGAAATCTGTTGGGGGGGTTTTTTTTGTTTTTTTTTTACTTTCTGTGACTTTAAAGTGGTTCTGACCTGATTCCTGAGTTTCTGGATTTCGTCTTCTCTGTCTTTGATTCGGCTCTGCAGGTTGATTTTGGCCCGGTGCTGCTCGTCCTCCAGGTACTGCAGCTCCTGCGTTCCCGTAACCAACAGTCAGTCGAAACATTTCGGCCCAAACAAATACGGTTTGTTTGTTTTTTTTTATGCGAACATTAGACACGGTCGGCGTCTTCACCTGCTTGTAGCGCTCCACCTCGGCTTCTAAATCCTGCTTGGCCCGGTTCTGTAAGGCCTGTTGCTCCTGCAGGTGGACCTGCTGCTCCCGCCATGCTTCTGCCTCTGCCAGAGCCTGGTTCTCCAAATCCTACACGGATTGAACGTGCACTGAGCAAGAGTAACGTGATTTAGCAGCCTTTCTTGTCGCCAGACGTAAGAACTCGCCTGTATCTCCGCCCGGAGCGTGCCGACTTGCCCCTGCAGCTTCTGAATCTCTTCCCTCTGGAGCTCCTTTTCATGACGGAGTTCCTCCATCTCCAAGGCCACGGTCCCACCGGCGTCGCCCACGTCCAGACCCGAGCCCTCCTTCAAGCTGCTTATTAGCTTTTCTTTGGACTTAACGAAACAACACAAGAACGGTTTAGAGGAACCTCAAGGGAAGCGGAAAAATGCTCTCGTGCATTTGTGGAACTTTTTTTTTTTTCACGTAGTCATGCTATGGCCACGAACCTCAGGGGTGTTTCATTATGATTTTATGCGACCGACTAACAAAACGGCCAAAAATTCTTGAGAGAAACACTTTATTTATTTTTTACATATTAAAATCTGGAAAGTGTGGCATGCGTTAGTATTCAGCACGCTAAGTTAATAATTTGCAGCTAGCACACATGTCCACCTTTCACTACAAGTCTAATAAATAATAGCTCGAGCTCAGACAGATTGGATAGACAGCGCAGGTAGACACTGATTTTCCAGCCTTTTCGCAGTGTCACAATTAGATGTAGTCCCTGGCTTTGACTAGGCCATTTAAACACACTGTGATTTTGTCGCCATCCCACAACGAACCAGAACCACGAAGTCCACAAGTAACAGTTTTCAGATTGATGCTTTTCAGAAACCATCGTTTTACTCTCATTTAAAAGACATTCACTACTGCAGGTTTTTACGTTCTATTAAATTTAGCGGAGCGCCAATTCCAGTTTTCTGGCCAATCACCGATTCCGATTTTGGCCGATGCAGATTTTTTCTGAAAAGTTGCTAAATAGAAATAAAGGTCGCTAAATGCGGCGAGAAAGTCGTTGAGTGGGCCACAGTGGGGTGACTATTGTTAACCGCAAATGTGTAGAGAGGGCCTGGTGGGCGGGGTCCTCATTCAATTCTAATACAATGCAGGCAGATTTGTGGTTTTAAAGTGACAAAAACAAAACTACAAAGTATTCATGTGAGGTACCGTTAGGTCTGCCATAACAACACCTCACCTGTAGGATGCGTGAAGCCTTGTGCTTGTAGTCTTGTAGCTCCTGCTTGGCAGACTCGGCCGCCGCTTTGGCACTTTTCACTTGCTGCTGGAGGTCGTCGACCCTGACCTTCTCCTCCACCGCTCGGCGCTCCGCCGCCGTCAACGTCTCTGCCAGGGTCTGCCGCTCGGCCTCCAGCTTGCCCAGCCGCTCGGCGTACTCGCCCTTCGCAAAGACCAGAGCGCCGTTTAGTGTCAGCGTTTTTTTTTTTTTTTGCCATTTGCTAAACTCGACGAGCGCAAAGGTCCACCTGCATCTGGTGGTAGCTGTCCTGTTCCCTCCTGACAGAGAGCTCCGCCTCCCGCAGCCTCTCCTGTATCTTTTCCAGAGCTTGGGAATGCATGCTGCTCCCTTCTGTGTGATCTTGCATTATTCTACAGAAAAAAAAAATAAATAAAAATAAAAATCAAGGGAATATTTTTCCCACGGTGAGGATTTGAAATCAAACCGAGTTTGACCATAAAACAGTGGCGCCAACGCAGCACCTGGACTTTTCCTTCTGCGCTTCCTCCAGCGCAGAACTGCGAGACCTCAGCAGCTGATCGGCTTCGTCGAGTCGGACTTTTAGGACCGCGAGCTGGCCGTCTTTGGCGGAGAGCGCCTCGGTGAGGTCGTCGACCTGCGAGCGGAGTTCTCTCAGCGTGCGATCGGTCTGCGACTGCTCGGAGTTGCGCTTGTCGGCGCGCAGCCGGGCCTGGTTCAGCTCTGGAGGGAGGCGGAGAAAGCAGACTTTTAAAAAAAAAAACTAAACGGGAGACGCGTTCGACACTTTTTGTGCGGTTTGCGTTTGAACTCGCCATCTTGTAAGTCTTTGGCTCTCTGGATGACCGAGGCCATCTCTTGGTTGAGGGAGGCCACCTCGTTGCGCAGCAGCTGGTTCTCCAGGCGCAGGCTGGACAGGACCTGGCTGTGCGGTTCCTCTGTGGGGACGGCGGGCTCCGGCCTGCCGGACTCCTGCGGCGGGGCCAGGCCAGAGTCGGAGCTCTCCGGTGTGTCTGCGGAGCAGAGAGGAAAATGAGGAAAAAGGTCGGAAGAAACGAGAACTGAAGCTTGTCCTTGTTGAGCTCCAACCAGAGATGCAACTTATTTTTCTTATAATCTCGAGTTTTCTGTCGTATCAAGAGGGATGAATATATTTCCTTAGCGGAAAGGGCTACATTTTTTCATAATACACTCAATTTAAAAACAAAATCATTACATTTTAACATTACTTTGCCCGCTGTATTAAAAACTGACTGAATAAAAAGAAAACGTGAATTTTCCCATACTACTAAATTTAGACATATTTATAAAAAACAGGAACCTCTTAGGTTCAGAAAATTAAAAGATAAAAAGAACAAAATATGTGAAACTCTTTAAACCTTGAACACGAACAGAGAAGTTCATGCAGAAGAGAGTTGTATTTGAAACGTAATCATTTATGAATTTAATGAATGTTTTGATTGTTGATTCTGTTGCATGACTCTGTTTTTATGTTTATGATGTAAAGCACTTTGAAATGCCTTGTTGCTGAAATGTGCTATACAAATAAAATTTGATGTGATTTTAGAAGTATTGTCTGGCTGCTCTTGAAGCAAAGTTAAAACTTTGCTCCATGAAGCCCTCAAAAAAAAAAAAATGTACAGTGCTTATTGGCATCATGCTTTTTTCCCCGTAATATTACACATTTTCTATGCTCTCCACTACACTTTTCTGTCATCTACTATTGCGTATTAGGAACAGTTTGGATGTAAATCTCGGCCAAAACGTCGGCCTCAAAAGACTTTGAGATTAATCGCAGAAATGTTCGAGAAAAATTGGAAATGTCTGAGTTTAAAAAGTCAAAAAAAATTTTACTTTTGAATTTCCATGCTTTTTTCTAGAAACATTTTTGAGTCTTTTTCTAGCAAATATTTCAGCATTCAACTGAGAAATTTCCTTTGTTTGTTTGGTTTGTTTTTTTAGAATTTTTCCGAAACCTTTTCGTCGAAATGTACTACTCCTTTTTTGCCGCCTACAATGTCCCTGATACACCGTCAGGGTGATCGCATCCTCGCCTCCGTAGCAAATCAGTCATTTCTGAATAAGAAGCTGACTCTGCTCCATCTTGCAGCTCGTCTTAATGAGCGCTAAAAAAGTGACAACTTAATGAGTTTGTTGAGTGTTTATATTTCAAAACAGAACCGCGTAAAGTGCATTTTGCGGGACCGTTTCTCTTTCCCGTTCTCTGATATCTCCGCCATCTTTGTTCCCGTATCGCCCGGCTCCGTTTAAGGATAACCAGCGCCGCCCTCTGCTGGTTGGCGGCCAAACTGCAACACTAAAAGACGGTCTAAAACGATGTTAGTTAATCGATTGGGACTCATTTCAATCCAATAAACCGTTCATTGGCAATTCATTGTAAGTCGATTAATTGTTTGCATCCATACTTAGAGTATCTTAAATATTCTCTTCATCGAGGATGTTAAACCCCAAGCTCCAACCTTGACTTTGCTCCTTAGCAGAATTTTCCTCGGAGGTTTTGATGCTGTGCGCCGACAGCGAGCTCATGCTTGAGGCCCTCGACACCCCACGGGTGGAGGGAGGTGTGGATGGGGCTGAGAGGTTGGCATGAGGGGTAACAGAAGGCGGAGGCGTCGGGCTTTGGACTTCCATAACTGGAGCTTTCGCGAGTTCTCTCCTCGAATCCCTCCTGCTGCTGCCGCTGTCTGGCGGGTCCGAGCTGTTCAGGAAGTCGAAGAGCATGTCGTCGTCCACATCCTGCTCGCTCTTTTTGGGCCTCACGAAGCCAGCCGAGGTCTTGGCAGGGTTTGAGATGCCAGAAGCGGAGGGGTTGCTGGGCAAGTTGGCTGTCCCAGCGAGGAGAGTGGCGCTGGATTTCTTAACGTTGCCGGCCGCGGCGGAGATGTAGCTGGGCGCGTCATGAGAGGACAGGTGTCCATGGTGCGTCACGGCTTTCTCTGTCTTGTACGCAGCGGGACTGTAGTCGGTGACGGCAGATTCTTCTCCATAGGGCGAGGCGAAGGCGGATCCCGCGGCTTGGCTTTTGCTCAGGGCGGTAGCAGCTCCTTGGTCCACTTTATTCAGGAAGTCTTCAGCTTTTCCTGCCAGATCAGTAAACCAAGACATGTTGCACCCTGAAACGGCAAAACTCAACATTAGCGCTGGAACGATTAATCAGACTGATTAAGACTAATCAGTTATTCAAATAATTGTCAACTAATTTACTAATCGATTAATCGCTAACCGGAGTATACAGACTCACAAAATCTAATTTGCTGAAACAACATATAAACAGAAATTAACAAAAATGTATATACGTCTCAAATTTAAGATAATCCTTTTTAAATTCACCTGCTTCAAATTCACTAAAGGAATACTTTGCTATTGTATTTTAGGCAATAAAATGTTTATTTTCTTATTTTAAACAAGGAATTGAATTATTAATTTCCTTCTTTTAATTTGTGTCTAATGTTGCATAGAAAACGCCTAAGTAGTTTAATTAAAAAAAATAAAAATACAGAACGTGTAAATTTCGTATCCAATTAATCGTCAGAACAATTGATGGATTAATCGATTACTAAAATAATAATTCTTTTTCTCACTTAAAAAAAATCCTCAACATATTTTCTCTGGATCTTATCCGACAGACCAACACAAAATGATGCATTTTACAACTAAAATTCTGAAAAGTGTGGTGCGCATTTGTATTTGCAGCCCATCTTGGGTCTGTATTTTGTACAGTCATCTACCTGCACATCTAGAGAGTGAAATGTTTCACCCAAGTAAACGCTCACGTTCTGTCAGATGTATAGCAGCTATGGAAATCGACGTTTCAGCTCTTGCAACAGATTCTCAACTGGAGGTGTACTATATTTTATTTCAGGAGAATTTTATTACAAGGGGCTAAATATACAAGCGTCCTACGCTTTTTAGATTTCACGCAAAAATGTTTCAACCCATGCATCACTGTGCTTTCATTTAATGTTTTTAGTCTTTTTGTTGTGTAGAGCAATCACTTTAAAATCCAACAAAGCACATTTAAGTTTATGGCTGCAAAATGTTCCAGCTAGACTGAATACTTGTGCAAGTAAATAACTTAACTCCACTAACGCAGGCAGGCTCGAGATCTCCTAATGTTAGATATAATGCAGATTTTTGTGCTTTTATTAATTAAAAAATGTAACTAGAGAAGTGCAAATGACAAACAGTTCAAACACGTCAATGTCTTAGCTAAAGATTTTTCAAGTTTTTATAAAAGAGTAAAGCAATTCACCCAGAACTCTTGGTAATACACGACTCTTTTACAGCTATGATGCTAACCAATTTAATCCTTGCCTATTTCCATATGGTAGGTTCCAATGATAAAAACTGACAGAAATGCATTAAGAGGGGAAAATAATTATGATGAAAAGCATCATTAGCTGCTGTGCAACAAACCATAAAACTTGTACTTGAGAGTTCTATCACAGCTAAAAGCTAACAGGCTAGCTAGCTAAAAAACATTAATCTTCAAACGTACCGTGTGATAAAAAGTCGAAGTTCACTGGGTTTCCAGTCTCCCGGACGTCGTCGAGGTTTATTGGTTAGACATGAAAGGGAACGTCCCGTTGGATAAACATAGTCAAATGTCATTATCTGTCAAGGAGGATATAATGTGAGCTTCTCAATACGTGGACCAGGAACTGCTCCAGGAAATGGCCCACTTTCTCAGGTCGCTACAGCGACACGTCAACTCGTCCGCCATATTGGGAGAGGAGATGCCTTTTAACCATCCTAGCTGGCGGTATAGTATAATTTTACCCCTTTAAGAAATATACAGTGGCAATGCCAACACAATTTTGGAATGAAGCAAGAATTTGCAATACTGGGGTTTTTACAAAATACAAAGTAAACAAAAAAAAAAAAAGAAAAAACACTGAAAGAAAAACAAATACACAACTGTACTCAGGTACATGTTTAAGAAGATACATAAAACCACAAAGTGTTTGAATGTCCTTTTCCCATTTCAATATGTATATACTATGTTCATTCGACTGCTAAGACCTAAACTGAATACATTTTAAATACTAATTTCTTATTATTGAACTCAAATTGCGCACTATATAATGTAAACACCAGGTTTTTGGTTATGTGATTATTGACTTTTCATAACCTGTTTTTTTTTATCCCTCCATTGTGCTTTTTAAGTTCTCCTGTGATTTGTGGAAACGTGTATTATTGTGTATTATTGATAATGTATTTTGAGTCTATTTCTAATATTAAAATTTTTTTAAAAAACAAAGTAAAGAAAGCACTATAGTTGGCATGGGTTCAGACTAGATGTGGCTGCCTTTTACATTTTAATATCTAAAAAAGTGGAAATAAATAATACCCCATGTAGTCGCACACGCTGCATCCATTAATTTCAAACTGCTATCGGTTACCTAAAATAAAACATCTGGGTTATAATACCCATAATAAAGGTATTCCCAGTGTTTCTTTTTAATCATTTTTGTTTTCCAATCACATTTCGCTCTAAAAATGTCAAGACTTTGTTTTCAGAATGAAGCTTTATTTAAACAAAACTTTTTAACAACATCTTCCTAATGACTGGAAGGTTACATACAACTACTTTTCCAATACCAAAACAACGACAAATAAAAGCATGTTTAGTGGGAGGGAATGGGAAAACAGTAGATGGTTTAATATAAATAATACTATCTTCATACTATATGTGAAGAATTAATTAGACTATAGTGATTTTAGTCTGATATTTTTATTTGAATGAATCGATATTGGCGCTCAGTATTAGCAAACAAATGGACACGACAGATATGAAACAGTGCCTCTTTATTCTTTTCCGCACTCACTTGAAAATGCATATTTACATGGCATGCCACATCAATACAAGAACTTACTATTGACACAATCGATAACATGGAGAATCTGCTCTGGGAGTTCACAGCAGGGGGGCGGGGGGGAGAGTTAGTGCCATGAACAACCAAACAAGATAAGAGAAATGAATCTTCACCTTTATAACCAGGCTAAAGAAAAATAGTTCCTCTGTAAATCTATTTTTGAAGACCTAAAAAGTGTCCAAGCTCACGTGTTTTCCGAACAGTTCATCTTCGTCAGCGTGGATGTGGTCGAATCGGACTATAATCATCTACGCTGCAGAACCCACGAGACTTGTTCCGACTCCAGGATGGACTGCGGGGGAAAGGGGGCACTGCAGATTATTGTACATTTATGGCAGGTAAAAGGTATACAACGTCGTCTGTTTGCTGGAAAGGGCAAGCTTGACCACTCCATCAGATGTCCAGTAAATAAAAAATAAACACAACAACCCAAAGTCTTCTAAGATAGTGTCCTTATCCAAGGTAATAATCCCAATGTGCTGCCTTTATGAGAGTGGGAGGAAAAAAAAAAGAGGCTAAATAAAAATAAAAGAAAAAAGAAAAAAAAAGAAAAACAACTCCTCGGTACACCAGCTGGTTTGGGGCTAATGCAAGAACAACAGTTATTTAAACATGTTTCTTCCAACAGTGATCCTTGTTGCATTTGTTCCATCAGTAATTCCTCTGTTTGGATGAACACACATTCTCCTGGACTCACTCATTCACACACACACACACGCACGCGCGCGCACGCACACACACACTCTCTCTCTCTCCATCTCTCGCTCACTCAAACACACACACATACGCTTTCTCAGAAAAACCTATAGCACATGCAATGTGGTTTCGGCGTGAGGGGCTGCCCCGTCAGATCAGACCCCTCCTCTTCTTGTAGTCCTCCAGGTTGAGGGAGCGGCGAGGAGCACCGTCCTTCACTGGCAGCGCGTTGGAGCTCACAGAGAGAGATTTAGCTTCTGCAGGAAGACAGGACAAAGATCGGTTTGGTAATCGATTAATCTGTCGATTTTTCTGGTGATTAATCAACTGATCCGATAAACCAAAGTGAAACTTTCCACTGATTTTTTATTTAATCTCAAGTCTTTTCTGCATAGTATTAGACATGTATTAAAAGATGCAAATGAAGAAAGGACTCAATTAACTTTAAAAAAAAAAGAAAAAGAAAATATTGACATTTTATTCCCTGAGCTGCAATAACATTTGTAGCCAACGATGCGTCTGCAGCTAACAAAAAAAACATCATTCAAACATAATTCTAACTAAACTCTAAAGCTCGATCTTTTCAGTGTTGTGCTAATCTGTTGATTATTTTCTGGATTAGCAGATTAATAATTGAATAGCAAAAGGTGCTTAATAGTGGGGGATTTGTTTTATAGAATCTGAACCAGGCAAAGCTAAAACTGCCACTTGAAGAGGTCTGGGTAGGACACATTTATAGTCAAAGGTTGTTTTTTTTTATCTAAAATGCAAAATATATATTTTTTGTACAGTTCTATCTTAATTACACCTCTGAGTGTGTTGTTCTGTCAGCAAATTACCTTTTACTTTTAGATTAGTCACTTCAGTTAGCGACTAATCGATTACTAAATTAGTTGACAATTATTTCAATCATGATTAATCACAATTAATCCGATTAATCATTTCAGCCAACCCTAAGCCCACAGCAAGAGTTGCAATGGAACTGTTCAGACTGAAGTTTATTTATGTGTTGGAATGGTCCAGTCAAAGTCCTGACGTTACTACAGTTAAGAATCTGTGTCAAGACTTGAAATGGAGAATAACGTTTGTGTCAAGACATGAAAAACCGGTAGAGACATTCACCCAAAAGACTAACAGGAGGTATTACAAAGCGGACCGCTACTCTTTAAACCGAGCGTCTAAAATCACGATAAAAAGGGTCAAGGAAAGGCTCTGACCCTCAACACAAACTGCGAACAGCAGAAACATTCTCACCTGCGTTAGGGACCTGCAGGTCAATCTTAACGTCAAAATCGTGAACTTTAAACAAGTCTTCTGAGAGGTCAGTGGTTGGTTTGGGGACATCTTTGTCTTTAGGGTTTGCTGGGCCCTGCAGCAAAATGAGCAAAGATAAAGAAGAGGTCAAGGTTCAGATGTTTGGCTCAGCTTGGCAGGTTCTGATGTCTTCATACTTATTATTATTACATGACTAGAACGTCATAAGATTTCTCCAAACAACAACAAAAAAAATGGGATGCTGTGTTTTGAAAACAACAACAAAAAAATGCTAATCAGTTGAATTCCTTTTGGATTAAAGGATAAAACCACTTAAAGTCACCAAACTTAAAATGTAAACACATTTCCTCAAGAGAAAAAGAAAAGAACTCATGTCTAGTTCTCCTTACCACTTTGTTCTTCTCTGTGCTAGCGGGATCTGCACCTCCCGACCCCGAGCCGTACTTTTGGTTCAGGTGAGCAAGAATAGCTGCATGGACCGACGGATCCCTGGCCTGAAGAAGCAAAGGAAAGAAAAAAAGAAAAAAAAAAGTCAGTACCAGAAATTAAATAGAAGCAAAAAGCTTGTTTTAAAGACAAGCTATATGTCTTTGGGAGTTAGCTACCCCAGCAGATAGCCCAGCTGATCAACCAGGAAAGATTAGCTTGTTGTATTACCATTGCTCATTTATAGAGGGAAAAAAAAAAAAAGGGGCAGAACAGCAAAATAAGTATCATCAAAAAATATCTTAATTGCATTGCTCCAACATACACCCATCATTTTTATTAGTCAGATTAAGGGGCTTAGATAGAAATATGAGGTGAAATATCAAACACAGCAAGTTCTATTATAGAAATCGTACATTTGACACCATGGTGGGTTTGCACTGCCTTCGGGTGAAGGGGTCCATTTGTTGGTTTTTGGAATTCTGCCCTTCAGCCTGAAAGACATTAAATTAAAATTAAACTTTAATAAACACATTTTCTCCTGAACCATAAAATGCTTCAAACGTTCGGTGCAGCAGCATTAAGCACTAAAGCTACTTTTGTTTTCTTCTGTATCGTCCACTGGGCTCTTAATGTCAATTTTTACATTATATCTTAGATTTAGTGCTGATAAGATTACTACAGCTGGGGACTTTTAACATTCATGTTGACCCTGCAGATGATAGCCTAAAACGTAGCATTTAATGCTACCTTGAACTCAACTGGTTTCACAGTCCTACCCATTCTTACTGTCATACTTTAGACCTCATGCTGACAATATGGCGTCGAGTATAAAGAAACAACAGTACTTCCTCATAACCCTGTGCTATGTGACCTTTTTCTAATCACCTTTGCGTTTATTTTGACAGAGCATTCCAAACCTAAGAAAAAATTTCCAGACAGCAGATATTTGTCGGACAGCGCCGCAAAAACTCTAAAAGACTCTGCTCAGTGTTTCACTAAGACACGGAAACGTCCCATTAGGGGACGAAACAGCAATAAATGCTGGATGCTTACCACAAGTGCTTTCTCAGACTCAACAATGTTCCAGCTTCTGTTCCTCTGGTTAATGTAGCTGCAGGACAGGAAACAGGTTAGTTTGTAATGTGGATTAAAATTTTGTCACCTTCGGCTTAATAAGACTTAAGTTTTCTGTTGCTTCCGCTTAAAAGAGTGGGGGGAAAAAAAAGACATCTAACGAGAGAAAATATGTCAAGCAAGAAGGACTGTTTAGTGTTTAAAAAGACAATCTTGGAAATCTTCGTTAACTTTTTTTCTGCCACATTTTTTTTTTTTTTTTTTTTTAAGATTTTTGAGGCTCTAGTGGCCTTTATTTAAAAGTAGCTTGACAGGAAATTAGGGATTGAGAGAGGGAGAAGACATGCGGCAAATGTCACCAGGCCGGAATTGAACCTGCGACCACCGGCACGAGGACTAAAGCCTCCATATGTGGGTTGTGCTTTGCACCTGCGCCACCACAGCACCCCTCTGCCACATTTTAATTCATTGTAATTTTACCTGATGGCTGAAATGTTCTTGGTCCTCTGTCTGTCAAGTGCTTCGGCTCTCTCCTCAAGCTCCTTCAGCTCATCCTGGATAGTTTTTACTTTCTCGCCGTCACCATTTTCTTCTGCCATAGCCTTCAGTTAAAAGAAAAAAAAAAAAAAAAGGTCAAAGATAACTGTGAGGATAATAATTAGAATTAAAAGTTGCACGTGATTATATCTAATTTTACTCCACCTTGTCTTTAAGTAGCTGTGTTTTCTTCATGGCATAATTAGGTGGTGCTTTCCGGAACCTGTCCTTCTCCTTGACGATCTGCGGAGAGAAAAGCGAGGTGGGTGTTTCAGTCCGCTGCAGGAGACGCCAAAACGAACGTCCGTCAGCACCGGTGAAAACCGACTCACATCCTCAATGTCTTTATCGTTGAACTTGTAATTCATAGCTTCTTTGATTGACTGCTCCTTCTTGGTGATTTCATCAAGAGTTGGTACCTGCATCCCGGCGACCATCATCTGCAAGACACAGAAAAAAAACAAATAAGTCAGTGCAGAAAACATATTCAGGGTCTCATTTCCTTCATCCGTTTCCACAAATTAGCTCGTTTAATTTTCCAAAAGCACTTACCGCCTCCTTCCATTTCATGAATTCACTTTCTGTGAACTCTTGATTTGATACAAACTCAAGTCTGAAAACCCGCGTGTCGGCCCCATGCCTAGAGGAGATAGTACAACAATAAGGATACGGCACAACAACAGAATAACAAGGTTTATCAAACGTCTCAAATGAAATGTCTCGCAGAAATATTCCTATCCTTGTAAGGCTGCACATTTGTATCACATTACAGCCACAAACCTCAGTGTATTTTATTGTGATTTTGTTTATTCCACCCTAAATTGGCAGGCAAATGGAAGCAAAGGTAAAAATATGAACGCGAAAAATAGGAATAAAAGACTGTACAGTAAAGGGAAATTTACAGAATAGGAATAAACACCAAATGAAAGACAGCAAAATCCGATTGCGCACCTGTGTAGGATCATTTTTTTTTTAAAAATGAACCAAATGTACACGAATATTTGCGCATAAAATTGCATAATTGTGCACTGGAAAAAAATAAGTTAACAAGCTTCAATTTATTTATTTGTTTCTTTTTAATTTTTTTCAAATAAAAATACAAAAATGCGGTGACTCAGAGGGAGCTGCACAGACCTCAGGTCGTAATAGGACAATTCAATTATGAACCATAAACCATAAACCGTTCGCTGAAATTAAGACATAAGAAGACCTGCTTGCAATCTACAGCAGAAATCCCTGAATAGAAATACACGTTAAGCTTTCTTTTAAGCTTTGTGTCTGTAAAATGTTTGGAAAACCATCATTCAATTCACTTAGGTCTATAGTTGTAACATGACAAAATATGAAGCCTTTTGCAAACTGCTGCATTTTTTTTTTTTATGTCTTTATGTCTACCTCAACTGTAATCCCTTGTTTGTCCGCGTTGATCCAAGTTGATAAACTTTTGTCGTTTCTACTACGTCCACGATTTCAGCGACCTTTAGACATTTAGAGAGGACAGAACGCACATACAAAAAAGAAAAAAAAAACTTAGCTTCAGAAAAAGTACTTTGAATTAAAAATAAAGCTGCACATAGCCAAGAGCTCACCCTGTACACCGGCTTGCTGCTGCTGTTCCCGATCCCTATCCTCACGAAGCAGCCGGTCACCGTCTTCGCAAAGAAGGGCATGTGGCACCAGCGCTCCAGCTTGTGTCTGGACAGACGGACCCGGTTGAGCTCCTCTGGGAGGGAGACGGGCTGCGACTTCGGCGGCGTCTCCTCTTTCCTGGTGGACAGAGAGCAAGTTTGAGAATCCGTGCAAAGGTACCGAGGGACGAGGGACGAGCGTCTCGCTCCGAAAACACTCACTCGTCTTCATCGAAAGATGACGAGCGTGAGCTCCGGTCGCTTTTGATTGACGATTTGTCGTCGTCTTCCTCCTCCTCCTCTTCGTCGTCGGAGTAGACCTCGCTCGTCTTGAGGGGCTCTCGTTTGGCCAGCAGTTCGGCTGCGGAGGTGGTGGCCGTTTATCGTATCATTTGTCATTTATCGAGACACATTTCTTATCATGATAAGAAGTTCGATTTATCGCGATATAATAAAATCCAATTTACGTTTAAAACTTTCCATACGGTTGGGATTGTTGATTTTGTCATTTTCTGCACTGCTTGTTCAATGAGAGCATCAACAAAAATAACTAAATATCAATAACTTTGAAAATAAAGTTATTGATATTCACACTTTTTTAATTGACTGGTGTCCTAAAGAACATCGGTCTGTTTTTCAAGAGTATTTGTGTTTGTGTCGTAGAGTAACAGCAACAGGGTTATCTAAAAAAAATTGTAACAAATAGTTTCTTATGGTCACTTGTATCGTTATCACAACAGCACCACAAAATAAGTTCAGTCCACATCGCCCAGCCCCGGTAACGAGGTCTAAAAAACAAAACTCACCTGTTTTGTTTTTCTTCTTCTCGCGCTCAGCTTTCAGTTCCTCCATGGCTTGGGACTTCTTGTCCAGTTTTTCATCACGTTTGGATCGCCGTTCCTTGTTATGCGACATGGACACCTGGACAGGAGCGTAAACACAAATTAAAAAAAAAAAAAGAAAAAAAAAACGGTGTGGGTACAAATTAATTTTTTCCGATTAGTTTCAATAAAACAAACAAAAGAGGATCATACGCTACTATGTTTTAGCATCACCCATGCAAGTAGAACCTAAAGGAGGTCTGTTCATTATTATTAATCTGGACCCACCACCTGAGTGTCTTGAACCTGAGATTGTTTCCGTTTTTCTTGCTCTTCCTCCTGCTTCTTTTTCTTCTCCTCTTTCTCCTTCTTCTTTGCCGTCTGCAGCTTCTTCTTAATTTCGAACCTTTGAAACAAAGAATCGGCCGAAATCAGAACATTCTGAACGGCAACACGGAAATGCTCTGCATGCCTAGCTTTGTGTTTCGACGCAGGATCACCAACCGTCTCCGTAGCACCTCTCTCTTCTCGATCCTGTTGAACAGCTCCTGCTCCCGCTCCTTCTCGGTCATCTGCTCCAGGCGCGCCCGGTCCTCGGCGTCGCCCATCAAGTCGTCGTCGTAGCCGTCTTTGAACACCTCGTCTTCGGAGGAGTCCGAGTCGGAGCTGGAGGACGAGCTGTTGCTTTCTGAATCTGAAACCTCGCCTACAAGAAAAGGAGAGGAGAGAACGTGTTATCGAGTCGTTATTCTGACTTTCTGGTTAAGCCTGAAGGAGAAAAAAAATAATATATATATATATATATATATATATATATATATATATATATATACATACATGTTCACAAGTTGCACAACTATTGTTACAGCCAGCAGCTGAAATACTAACAGAGGACCTGCTTTCATTTTGTTAGCACACAGAGGAAGTAAAAAAAAATAAAACTGAGAATCTCAATGTTAGCAAAGCATATCCTCTTAGGATCACTGCGTGTCCATAGCAACCATCAGATGCCTTCTACTGTACACTCCCAACCATTTGGTTTTGGACGAGATGTGAGCCAGAAAATAAATAAACATCCCGTTCTATTCTACCATCACAAACGTAAACATGTGGAGTTTACTAAACTTTCCTGGCTGTTACTCTAAATCTGTGTGATCTGGTCAGATGAGACCAAGATGAAGGTTTTCAACTCCTGACTGCAGCCGGTCCACGTTGTTAGCAGAACTAGGGGGCCCCATGGAGGCCTGGGCCGGCCCTGCTCACACCTCCCCACACACACTCATCCTGTCATCCCCTCGGCCAGTAAAGAATCCTCCGTGGCCGGCTCCCACAGCGTTCCCCGACTCCCCGACAAAGCTGCCAGTGCTGACGCCTCGCCACGACTGCTGTGCGCTTTTCCTCCTCGCCTTGTCGGAGCGTGCCGAGACTTTCTCCTTCCTGCTTTGGGGTGTCGCTGTCTTTCCCAAAGACGAGAGCGACAGAGGAGCTGCGAGAGGCACAGGCCTGTCCATACGGATGAAGACGAATGTCTGCCAGCCTTGGGGGGGGGCAGATGTGGCTCTGACCCCCTCGCGCTTCTTCTCCTCTGTATGCAGCACACACGAGATGGATTCGGGGCAGATCTCATCAGCTGACGGTCTCTCTGTGACAGGACCGAGAATAGATGGCTCATCATCGGTGCAGTGAGATTCACCTCCGAGCGACGGAGATAAAAGGTGCGAGTACGACTCCCTGAAGCCTGCTAGACATTCTTTTAAAATGTGTTTTTTTTTTTCATTTTTATTTACAAAGGTTGTTTTCATGCCTATGATTAAATGAACAATGACAAGAACATGCTCGTGAGGAACAGAGGGCAGCGCACTGCAAACAGGTTCCCAGCCCTTGAGCCTTTCTCTATTTGTCACGCTGCAGAATAAAATGTCAAAGTATTTCATTGGGATTTAGTTGGAGAAGCAACCAAGAGATCCACGGCAACTTTGGAGGAGCTGCAACGCCAAATCTTGTCTTACAATCGTGAATTTTCTTCTCCCACCTACTATATACCTATGCACTACTTTTGTTTTGGTCTCTGCTATACATTTATAATCAAATACATTGACATAAAAAAATATATACACTTCTGGAAAAAATTAAGAGACAACTTAAAACGATCGTTTTCGCTGATCATTTCATAGGTACATGTTTGAGTAAAATGAACATTGTTCTTTTATTCTATGAACTGCTGACATGTCTGAGAAATTCCAAACAAAAATGTAGTTTTTATTTGCAGAAAATAAGAAATGGTCAAAATGAAGAAAAAGATGCAGTGCTTTCAAATCTCAAATAATGCAAAGAAAACAAGTTCAGATTCGTTTAGAAACAACAACACTAATGTTTTAACTGAGGAAGAGTTCAGAAATCAGTATTTGGTGGAACAACCAGGAGGTTTTCAATGGGGTTCAGTGCAGTGGGCTCTTCATTTTTTCCAGAGCTGTGTACATTATACTTTTATGTCATGATTGAAGATGAATAGTTTACCTTTCTATGCCCTTATGAAAGTCCAGGGGCCTGGCCAACATTTTTTAGGAGTGGGCCACGGCCCCCCCTGATCCTCCTCTTTGGGTCGCCACTGATTTGTGATTGTAAAGACAGAAAACGTGGCTTGTTGACATATATCATCACCTACAAAAACAGAGGAAAATTAAACGTACATTAAGTCATTTTGAACAGGACACATCTGGGGATTTCATTGTATTTGATTCTTTTTTTTTTTTTTTACAGTCAATGATTTCATTTTACTCCATGTTTCCTTCCCCCTGCTGCCTCTGGATCATGTTTCTTCTTCCTTGCGCATGTGACGATGAAAACTTGGCCTTCCTGACCCGTGATGCTGTGGCGGTGGGCCCAGCTGCGGGGAAGCTTCTCACACAGTGTTTTTGCTCTTAGCTGGGTTTGGATGAGCTCACACTGTTAGCATGTTTCTTGTTGCAGAGGGAGAGGGGTTGGGGGTGGGCAGCGGGACGAGAAACTGCAGCTTCCTCGGTTCTGCCGTGCCCCCGGGGCGTTATCACGCTTCTTCTGTTGTCTCTACTGGTGAGCAGGTTCACATTTAAAGCCAGACTATTTCATTAGAATTGAATGTGGAAGACCAACACAAAGTGGCACACAATTGAAATGAGACCTGATTCAAAGCACTTTTTGTGCTTTGAATCAGGTCTCTCTCCATCTACAGTGGCCCTAAAGCGCCGTCGTATCGGAGACCAAGCTGGCGGTTTCGCTTCTACGATTTTTTTCCCCCGATAAAGAAGAGAAGAGGAGCAGACATCCTCCCCTTTATTATTGCAGCCCGTGGCAGTGCGCGCGCGACAGTGTTGCGTGTTTACAGGAGGGGTGTGTGCGCGTGGGGAGTGCGGAGGGAGGGGGGGGGGGGGGGGGGGGGCGCGGGGCGGGGGCGGGGCCCCCCCGTGGGGGGGCAACCCCCCAGGGGGGGGGGGCGCCCCCGGGGGGGGGGGGGGGGGGGGGGGGGGGGGGGGGCGTC
>CAEGAE010011794.1:0-12276 GCA_903067095.1 Girardinus metallicus | reverse complement strand
TTGTAAGTTTTCCCATAAGTGTAAGTGTAAGTATTGTCACAAGTAAACTAATTTTAATATAAGTATTTTACTTTGGATCTTATTCAATTACTCAAAATATTTAGATTTCATTCTTTAAACCTTTTATGCTTTGAATAGTCTCAACTGTTTTCATAAATCTGCAAGCTGGAAACTTACTTCCTCCTTTTCCAGGAAGCCTGCTGTTCCTGTTTCATGACTGTCTTTCTGCCTGACTATGATTTCTTATGATTAGATAGAAAAGAGAAGTAGAATTAAAGTAATGCTTGCAAGAGGCAAAAACAACACACACAACCAGATTGATTTTATTGAAGTTTAAGTCTACTGTTGGGTCTTGATGTCACTTGTGTGATTAATTTTAAAGATAACTTTATTTATTGTTACTGTTAAACTAAAATCTCCAGCATGGGGAAGTAGGATGAGCTCGGGTTTTCTTGACACTACATAATTACAGTAGCTAGAATACAGTAAGGTCTTGATTCAGAGATGTAAGGGGGGGAAATTCCATTTCATTATTGAAGGGGATAATAAACAAGGATATTTCTTAAGAGCAAAAATTTTTAACCACCTCGGCGACCTCGTCCCCAGAGATTGGAGAGCCCGACCCAGAGTCCCCAGGCTCAACTTCCTCAATGGAAGGCATGTTGGTGGGATTGAGGAGGTCTTCGAAGCATTCTGCCCACCGGTCCCCCAACGTCCCGAGTCGAGGTCAGCAGCACACCATCCCCACTATAAACAGTGTTGATGCTGCAGTGCTTCCCCCTCCTGAGACGCCGGATGGTGGACCAGAATCTTTCATCTTCAAAATGTATTCATCTTCGATCAGTTTAATAGATGAACTTTCACCTTGCCCAGGTGAAAGTATATATAGCTTTTATATTGATGTGAATGACTGGATTTAGCTCTTTTGTCACACACAGAAACACATCTACTAGCTATATACCGCCAACATGCAATATAAAGCTAGTAGATGGGGAATATATGAAATTTATTTTGTAGTTTGTCCATAAAGCCACAATTATGTCAAGCATCAACTATAGAACAGCAGCTTGCTGAGTTTGTCTGTCCACTCACCTGTATACATACACCTGACGCGCTCTTCCTCGCCGTTTGCTCTGAATCAGCTACCAGGCAGTAGGTCTGGGAGGAGAAAGGCTGCCGTACTCCATGCATCGCGCCAGTCACTGCATGCATTGACTGGCATGCCGAAAAGCAATTAAAAACTATTGAGAAACGACACATTTTCTACCTGTTGCTCTTTGTTATTTCGTCTCCTAAGGTCATTAATGTCATGTGTAAAAGTGAAACCACAAAGACAACAGTCACTGTTCAACTTCACAATCAACCAGAATTTATTCACACAATCAAATGCATAAAATCACACCAACAGCTCAACATGGTCATCAGTTACCAAAGCCAGACAGGAAACATTAATTACCTTAGAAAAAATGCAAAATACAAAGACACGTCTTCAGAGACCACTGCGTGCAGGACCGAAGTTTATCAGCTATCCATGTTGTTCATCTTTTCAAACTGCCTCAAACTGGTTCCTGCACATAGCTCTCCTGACCTCCTCCTAACACAGTGCATCAAACAACAGATTCTGATTATGAAAATTAGTGTACATTTCATATAATATCTTCAAACACTTATAAAGCAAACATGGTCAATTTCTGTTCTAAAACATCTATTACACTCAATGTTTTCTGATTAGTTTTCTACTTCTTTGGCTGTAATGAACTTAGAGATTTTTCAGAGGAATATATGACTTATACACTCTTAAGAATGTGATCTACTTTAAAAGCTATACTACATATATACAAGCTAATTTTAATCAAATTGTGATCATTATATCTAAGAAATATGTTCTACTGCTTAAGTTATGTATTGATTAAATCATGAATCTATCCTAAATTGAGGCCTACTCAAAACAGCCATGATCCGTCTAATATTTTAACATGCTCTACATTTGAACATCATTAAAGCTAGCATAATTAAACTAATATTTCCAACAAAATCCAGACATTATCATCAATCAATGAAATGCCCCCGAACTGAACTTGAAAAATGGACGTTATGCTGGTGTCACTTGCCTTTCAACAACTCATAGGCAGAAGTAAGAGCGTTGTGCAACACTATCACCTGGCCGGAACATGGTGTGGTAAAACATAGTTTAACGAAGCCTCGAGGTAGGTCATTTTCCTCAAGGAATTTTAATAATCAAGTTACTCAAACCATTCAAGGAATCATTACAGCCCTGGATTGAAGAAATGGTTTCTCTCTCTCTTCTTTGCTCCTGCTCTGGAACCATGAGCTCCTTTTCAACTTCTCTTACATTTGTGGCTTCAGTTGTGACATTATTGCAGCTTTTGCAATTTTAACCAGCTGCTCCTTGTTGTAAGCAAATTTGTTGCTATGGTTATGATGAAAAAAAAAAGTTAAGGGATGAATGTTTTAAAAAATTAAAATCTGGATGAAGTAACAGAACTACTTCAACATGCAGCCATTCTGAGTAGCTCAATTCTAGAGTACGGCAACAGAAAATGATAACATCCCCTAATGTTCAAAATGAATTTGTTCCAACTTAATCATACAAAATCATGTTTTGTTTTTTTTGTTTGCCTTTTTTACATCAGTTGCCTTTTCTTTTTTGTTTCAGCATATGATGGTCTGCAGGAGGTTTTAGAGGAACATAAGATGAGTCTGAGGAAGAGATGTGAATGTGTGACTGAAGGAAGTGATGAAAAAGGAAGTAAAACCCTCCTCAACAGGATCTACACTGAAGTCTATATCACAGAGGGACAGAGTGAAGAGGTTAAGACCCAACATGAGGTGATGCAGCTGGAGGCAGTTTCCAAGATCCAGAAGCTCCATGACATTCCAATCAAGTGCAATGACATCTTTAAAGCTTTACCTGGCCAAGATGGAGCCATCAGAGTGGTTCTGACCATCGGTGTCGCTGGGGTTGGAAAAACTTTCTCAGTGCAGAAATTCACTCTGGACTGGGCAGAGGGCTTGGAGAACCAAGATGTCAATATTGTGGTTATGCTTTCGTTCAGAGAGCTAAACCTGATCAAAGATATACAGCACAGTCTTCTCACACTGCTCCATGTTTTCCATCCAACACTCCAGAAGCTCCCAGCAGAAAAGTTGGCTGGCTGGAAAGCTCTCTTCATCTTTGATGGCCTGGACGAAAGCAGACTTACACTGGACTTCAACAACAGTCAGTTGGTTTCTGACATCACACAGAAGTCATCAGTCAATGTTCTGCTGATAAACCTCATCAAGGGGAACCTGCTTCCTTCAGCTCTCATCTGGATAACTTCTAGACCCGTAGTGGCAAATCACATCCCTCCTTCATGTGTTTCCAGGATAACAGAAGTACGAGGCTTCACCAATGCCCAGAAGGAGGAGTACTTCAGGAAGAGGTTCAGTGATGAAAAGCTGTCCAGCAGAATCATCTCCCATATAAAGACCTCCAGGAGCCTCCACATTATGTGTGGAATCCCAGTGTTCTGCTGGATCACTGCTATGGTTCTGGAGGACATGTTGAGCACAGAACAAAGAAGAGAGCTGCCCAAGACCATGACTGACATGTACTCGCACTTCCTGCTGGTCCAGACAAAAAGGAAGAAGAGCAAGTACCCTAAAGGACATGACCCAAGTCCACATGAGCTGATGGAGCCTGAAAAGGAAGTTCTTTTGAAGCTGGGGAAGCTGGCATTTGAACAGCTAGAAAAAGGAAACATTATGTTCTACGAAGAAGACCTGGAGCAGTGTGGTCTGGATGTCACAGAGGCCTTGGTGTACTCAGGAGTTTGTACAGAGATCTTCAAAAAAGAAAGTGTGATCCTCCAGAAATCAGTCTACTGCTTTGTTCATCTGAGCATTCAGGAGTTTCTGGCTGCAGTCTACATGTTCCACTGTTTCACCAGCAGGAACATAGAAGTGATGGAGATATTCTTGGGGCAAAAATACAGTGAAACATCTCTGGATGAGTTCATGAAAAAAGTCATAATGAAATCCCTCAGCAGTAAAAACAGTCACTTGGACCTGTTTGTTCGCTTCCTTCATGGCCTCTCTGTGGAGTCCAACCAGAGACTCTTAGGAGCCCTGCTGGGTCAGACAGAGAACAGTCCTGAAACCATCCAGATAGTCATCAAGAACCTGAAGGAGATGAATACTGATGATATATCTCCTGACAGAAGCATCAACATCTTCCACTGTCTAATAGAGATGAATGACCTCTCATTTTATCTGGAGATTCAACAGCTCCTGAATTCAGGGAAGGAGCTCTCAGTGATCCAATGCTCAGCTCTATCTCACATGCTGCAAATGTCAGATGAAGTTCTGGATGAGTTGGACTTGGAAAAGTACAATACATCAGAGAAGGGGCGACTGAGACTGGTTCCAGTTGTGAAGAATTGCAGAAAGGCTCGGTGAGTCCAGATATCTTCATTGTGTGAATGCTGATTCAGCATTGTTGTTCTCCAGTTTTTTCTTCATTCTTCAAATTGCTTCTGGACGTTTTTTGACTTTTAGCTATTTTAGTCATTCTTTGGACTATTTCAGTTATTGAAACATCTGAATGTTATACTTATTTAGAACAACACTACTGCAGCTTTTGGTATTTAGAAAGACTGGTCTCTGTTTTCTATGAAAGATTCAATCAATCATATCACATTTTGAACATCTCTTCACTCATTGGGGCTCTACTCCGTTATTCACCTTTTACATTTTTTTATTGTTTTAATGAAATCACTCTATAGAGGGATTATCAGTCAACATCACACTACATAATCAAACACTGTATTAGGCATATTGCCTGCAGAAAGAAAGAAGAATATATTATTCTAACTATTTACACTTGTTACAGTTAGGCTAATAAAATGCAGAGTACTTAGGGAGTACAGCGTCTCTGCACTTCCTCCTGCTAAGCCTGTGGCACTTCTGATTTCTGATGTCTTAATTTATCACCTGCCTTGATGGCTGAATAGGTTTTCGCCTGTGGTTTTCCAATGTGAAATTCATGGGATTTTTTGTAATGTGACCAAACACTGCTTGAAAACTAGCTTCTGTTTTTATCTTGAGCAGTTTCTTCTTCTTTCTATTGTCACTAGTAGTTTCTTTCAATTAGCCCAGACATTCTCTTCATCAGGTGCTACAGGTATTTTGAGGCTCAGATGCTGCAGCTCCATCAGATGCAGCAGAGAAAGCTGAAACCGTTCCGTCACAGACAGATAGAAAATGTTCAACATCTGATTGCAGTTGAAGGTCCTGATTGCCGTAGGAAGGAGAGGTTGATGACTTAAGGGGTTAATCCAGATGGAGATGCATTCACCAGATCCTAACATGGACATCTAAATTTATTTACAATTTTTTTTGGTTTTGCTGGAGATTATTTTAATTTATAAATAAAAACATTTATTGCACAGATTAATTGTCAGGGTTTCCAGAGTCACCCATTTGCTATTGTGGTTGGAGTCTTGATCCTAAAGATGCTGAAGTTTATATAGAAAATGGAGGAATAGAAATATTTTTTGCTCCTTGGTTGATTTTTGATAATCAACGTGTTGTGACCTTTTGAATATTAGCTTCATTGATTTAATCAGTTCCTTCATCTTTCAATGAAAATCATCTTTTAAACTCATGTTGATGAAGACCGCCTGTATAGGCAGAGCTCAGCATGAGGAAACTGGGAGTTTTGCAGCCAAGATGACTTCTGCTAAAACACTCAGTGTTCTGAGAACATGAAGCATAAGCTACTTTAACCTGAACCAGGATTAGAACCCGAAGCATAACCAGGACTAAAAGCAATGACCCAAACCTTCAGTGTTGTTCTTAGAGCATAAAGCCTGAGCTGTTTGAACCTACATCACTGTGGTTAAATGTTAAATGGATCTTTGTGCAGAATCAGAAACACAGGTCTGGAATAGATGCAGGACAAGAACCCAAACACTGAACATGACCAGAACCACAATTGGAATCAGGACCAGGACAATAACTGTAATCATGAATTGCAGAGATACTCAATAAATTGATGTGAAGATCAAATGTTTATCAAATGTTGTCATCACTGTTATATTTTTGTTAGTCCGATTTAATTATAAGTTATTTCATTTTTTTCTCTAATCACAGACTTGTTGGCTGTAGTCTCTCAGAGACAGAGTGTGAAGTTGTGGTCTCGGCTTTGAATTCCAACCCCTCCCATCTGACTGAACTAGAAATACGTGAGATTGACGGACTTAAAGACGATGGAATGCAGCATCTGTGTGAGATCTTGGAGAGTTCAGTCAGTAAAGTGGAGATTCTTAGGTTTGTTTTCTCTGTTCATTAAAATTATTTAATGATTCTTTAAAACCTACTTTAATTTTACTCTATGTTCTTTAAAAACAACCTTTTCTCCCAAATGTCAGAATATAATTTCTAAAAGCTTTTGCACTGTGTTTGAAAGATTACTTGAGTTAAGATAACTTTTGATTGTCTGTTTTAATACTGAGATAATTTTATATTTTTTTAATTCAATGAACTTGAATCTTTCATATCTAAATTGATAGCAATAAGAGGTTTCTTTGTTATAATGTTATCTTGAATGTTTCTGGTCTGTCTTTCATTTCATTTAGCTCTTACAGTTTAGCTTGGTGAAAGCCTGAATAAATATCTACCTCAGATTATAGTTCGAACAGATGACATAACAGGTCTAATGTAACAGTTTGGTTATTAAAGTTAACTTTAGTTCCAGCACAAAACCATTTCAGTCCAGACTGAAATATTCTAACACATCATGATAATATGTTCTTGTTCAAACTCTGATATTTGAACAGTTTTATTGGACAAAATATTAGATTCCAGTTTATTATTTTTTCAAATATTACATTAAGTCAAATTAATTTTCTACAATTTTATTTGTTTATATTTCAGTTTTAACCTGCATCTTGTTAGCTTCAGCTCACCTTTTATTTTTTATTCAGATTGAGTAACTGCAGCTTGTCAGAGCTCAGGTGGGCTTCTCTGGCCTCGGCTCTGAAGTCCAACTCCTCCCATCTGACAGAACTGGTTCTGAGCAACAACATCCTGAAAGATGAAGGAGTAAAGGACCTCTGTGATTTTCTACAGAGTACTGACTGCAAAGTACAAAAACTGATGTAAGAAACTATGCTACTATTTCTGATGTGACAATTGTATCGATGCTTTGCACCTCCCTCTAAAAGTGATAGAGGGAAAATAGACAATTCTTAGGATGCCATCCATAGCCACACTGCTGTAGTAGAACAATCCTGTTAAGTAAATGAAAGACTAATTGCCATAGCATCTGATAACAACACCACTATTTGTTTTAGTATTCAACACCAAAAAACACCCAAACATTTCTCACACAAAGAACAGAACGTTCAGTCTGTTGCAATATTATGTTGTCAGGCTTGATGTTTATTTTCCGATCATTAAGTAATTGCTGTGGTAGATTAGCTAATCTAACACAATGGTAAATTATCTAATTTACACACCTGCTCTACTGATGATCTGAGTGGTGTGTGGGTCCCCTTTTACATTTTTAAGTGAAGCAAAACACACGGAATTCCACAATACATCTACATGTTAAGGTTGTCAAAGTCAAGCAAGAATTACTGAACTACTTCCCTCTACCTCACTATTTTTTTTCTTAATTAAAACTTTTTCCTGACCTAGTGGTCATAGTGTTGACAATTAGGAGCAAAGCACTGCATCCCTTTTTCTTTTACATATCATTTGAGATTTAATGTGTTGTATTGATAACTTAACGTCTAAAATCAATGGTAGTCATTGCAGCTTTTTCCCCTGCAGAAGGGCGATGGGGGTTGGATCTTAACGTCATGCTGAAAGGGGTCCAAACTCCAGTTTTTAGTTTATGTTTTCATCTTTAGTCAATTTAATAGGTGAACTCTCACTTTGTCCAGCCATTCATAGTTTTCGTGTCCATGTGCACAACCAGATATTGCACCTTCATCATACATAAATACACATATGACAGCTATGCTGCCACGATAAGCTCCACCACACATTTGTTGCCACTTAAAATCTTTATCTTGAAACCTAAAAATAGTAAATGGTGGTTCTTTAAAAATGACAACACATTACCTTCTATTGGTATTTCTCAGAAATGATCAGTTGTACTTTTTCCAAAAGGTCATGTAACATTTGGGGCTCTAAACAAGCATTATTTGGCTGCACTGAGGAACAAATTGTAAGGGTTGCAGACTTCTGCTATAGAAGAATGTCAACACCAAATTGTTGAAGGTCCATCTTTCATGAACCCACCAAAACTGTAATGATATTTCTGGTTGGTCAGGCTTTGCGCCACTTTAAATGATGCCTCTGTTGATCTTTTTTTTATCTTTGTTGAGGTTGCTCCCTCCTGGAAAATTCTGGGAAAGGTTACTGTTACTTTTGTTGAACTGCTGCTCCATGTGCAGACAGCAAGGCTTTTGCCACAGATTACACACACTTGGTATTCACATTTGTGGAAAACAGTCAGTTTCACACTCCACTTGGAAATACATTTTTTGCCTTATTAAGCTGGCGTGCCAAACTATGCTGTTTTCATTATTGCCAATATTTTCTTATTTGCCTGGCCTGCTATATCTGTCTGGCATCAAATCACAATACCGCCACCTTTCCCACTCCAGTTGCAGAGCCTAGTGCAAACTTTTGATTGACAGCCAGTGGCTGAGCTAGACTTTTAAAGTTGGGTGGGGGCTGAAAGGGGGCAGTTTTGGGAGAGGGCAGGCACAGATGACAGTGACAATTAACCCACGATAGGATGAGATCCTTCACTGCCTCCCCTAATCTTTCTCTGTCAGTTGTATACACTCCGACCTGGTACTGTTACATATCAATCACCTGGGGAGGCACCTTGCGGGGCACATCAGATATTAATGTTTTAAATTGTAGTATTTATTTGTTCATATTTCAATTTTAAACTGCATCCTGTTGGCCTTAACTCACATGTTTTATTCTTTATTCAGATTGGAGGAGTGCAGTTCATCAGAGATCAGTTGTGCTTCTCTGGCCATGGCTTTGATGGCCAACCCCTACCATCTGACAGAACTGGACCTGAGTGGAAACGACCTGGAAGTTGCCGGAACAAAGGAGATCTGTAGATTTCTACAAACCCCTTCCTGCAAAATAAAGACATTGGGGTACAAGATTAGTTACTTCATATCTTTTGTAAACAATTTGACATAATTTGGCCAAAAAATTCAACACAGTTTAGAAAAGTATATTTCAGCTCCTGGAATCTGTCTGAAAGGAAGAAATATATAATCACTGATTGATGCTTCAGCGCTTTTTTAAGAATCTGGAATGATTTCACAGTTTAAAGTACTCCAAAACAATTTACAAGATTTAATGTAAAACATGTGCATGTTTCTGCTCTTAAAGACATTTTTACTAGTATGTCTACAAAAATTATGTAAAAGTTCAATATTCTTTGCCAGTCATCTCAGAAAGTGAGACATTTTAAAGAAATTCATCACACATACTAAAATATATGTGGAATAATTCTATATATTAGACCCCACTAGGGACAAGGGTGTACAGAAAATGGATGGATGGATGGATGAATTCTATATATTATAAGTACTTTTACATTCAGAGGTAATGGCAAGAAATATTGCATTGAATATTAAATGTTTCTGCATTGCACTGCATTTGTCCATATTTCATCCAAAATTCCTCGTTTTGTTGGAATCTTGAATAACTTAGGTGCAAAGTCTAAGTTTGTATTGATAGAACTGCTGGTGGAGCTGACAGAGAAGAAGTCAGCAGGTCTTTATTGAAGCAGCAGCATGTTGTCAATATTAAGCAGATCTCTTTATCTGGTTCAGTTGTACTGGTTTAATTTGAATCCTGTTGGCTTTAGCTCACATGTTTCATTCTTCATTCAGATTGACAGATTGCAGGTTGACAGAAATCAGCTGTGCTTATCTGGCCTCAGCGTTGAAGTCCAACCCCTCCCATCTGACAAGACTTGGACTGAGCAGCAACAAAGACCTGAAAGATGCTGGAGTAAAGGAGCTATGTGGTTTTCTTCAGACTACTGACTGCAAAATACAGAGTCTGAGGTACAAGCTTAATTCTGTTCATATTTCCTCCAAAATACCTCCTGACTTGTTTGATTTCTGTAAAACTTAAATAATTTAGCAGCAGAAACTGAGTTTGCGTTGATGGAGCTGACAGAGTTTAAGAGCTGAAGTCAGCTGGTCTTTATTGAAGCAGCAGCATGTTGTCATTTATATCATTGAGAGTTCTTTAACTGTTTTAACATGCATCAAGCTCACATCTTTATTCTTTATTTAGCTTGGTGTGGTGCAGTTTGTCAGAGATCAGCGTTAATTGTCTGGTCACAGCTCTGAAGTCCAACCCCTCTCATCTGGTTTACCTGGACCTACGAGGAAATGGCCTGAAGGACTCAGCTATTCAGCAGCTGAAGGCTCTTGTAAGGACTGTGAGGTTAGTAGATTCTGGAAGTGAGTCCAGCTGCTGTCAGCAGTACTGAGGAGAATGGTGACAGTCTTCCAGATTCTTCCGGATTGAAGATGATATTTAGCTAGATTATCAAGTGATCCAGAAGCTTGTTGTGTTCCTGTGTTTGTGTTGAGGTGGAGATGACTGTTCCTGTGTAAATGCCTCTAAGAAACAAAGCTGGGCACAATGTGTGTGTAGATGTGTGAGCTTGGAGTTCAGTGTGTGCACTCCAGCACTGTAACAGGAGAGCTGAAAGCTGCTCTGAACAGAACTGAAATCCTTGCTGCTCTTTTTACAGAATATGTTGCCTTACTGACTGCTGAAAGAGTCAGTAACGCAGCGAGAGGCTGGAAACACTCACTGATCTTCATCCTTCTTTCTGCAGGGCGAGATCTTAGTGAAGGAGAGAAGCTGAGCTGTGTCCTGATGATCCTGAGTGGTCGAAGCTGCAGCAGTTTGAGTTTAAAGAATCAATGTCATGATGAAGAACTTTGAATTGAAAGAGTTTGACTTTTTGTCTGATATTTTTTTCTCTATGGATATATGAAGAATAAAGTTAAACTGAACTCCATTTTGGCTTCATGGAGTTTTGATCTGAATTTGAGTCGACTGGAAAGTTAGTCTTGTTTTCACTGATGTATTTTCTTCCTGTAACAGAAATATGAAGTAAAGGTCAATTCAACATTCTTCAGGCTGCATGTTTGCCTCATTCTAAACTTTATATAATAGCAGAAAGTATGATAGCCACCATAAGAAAGGCTTCCAGTAGTCAATTATGCCACGTGAACTAATCAGTAAATTATTGCAAGGTAACGCAAAACCTTTTTGCGAGGTAACCTTCACCCTGCAGCTTCTCATGAAGTTCACTAAGGACAAAAGAAAAAAGATTTTCTATTTTTATCAGAAGTTCAAACAGGAGTCATTTCCTGTTTTTCAGATGTTCTGTCCTGATATGTCAGATGTACCATAACTAGAAGCTACAGAACCTAAATTCTGTGTGCCACCTTTATATGTGAGGGCATGCAGCGCTAAGACTAAGACTACATATGCCACACTAAACAGAAACAGCTGCTCTGCTACAACAATGGTTAATTTAGACTTGAGAAAAGATGTGTCTGGTGAATGTGCGTCATAGCAAACATCTCCTGACGCTAGATGATCTGTTTTTTTCTTTGATTCTCAAAAGACATTATGTCACTGAATGTTCAGAGGACTTTTGACATTTTCTGCAACTGGAACACAAAGAAATCTGGGTTGTTCCACAACAAGAAGACAACGGTTCTTCGATCCACAAAACAAGATGGAAAGCCAAGATGAGGATTCAAAATGCAACACAGGAAGCAGGAAGAAATCAGAAAGTTGAGATCTAGATTTGAGGGGAAGAGTTTTATGACTGACAGTGCAGCATTTAAATGGGCAAACTGCCCTTCTCTTAGGTCATGATGTGTTCCTGACATGACAACCATTTATTACCCTGGTATGGATGTGCATGCGTGGGTTCTCTCCGGGTTCTCCGGCTTCCTCCAACAGTCCAAAAACATGACTGTCAGGTTGATTGGCCTCTCCAAATTGTCCCTAGGTGTGAGTGTGTGAGTGCATGGTTGTTTGTCCTGTGTGTCTCTGTGTTGCCCTGCGTCAGACTGGTGACCTGTCCAGGGTGTACCCCGCCTCTCACCCAGAACGTAGCTGGAGAGGCACCAGCAACCCTCCCGACCCCATTAAGGGACAAGGGTGAACAGAAAATGGATGGATGGA